>VUQR01023358.1:0-11376 GCA_015108515.1 Hemichromis elongatus | reverse complement strand
AAAAAGAGTGCTCAGGAATTATTTTTTATTTTTTATTTTTTTTTGTTCTCAGGAATGTGATCACGCATTTTTAGCCAGAAATCTAGAAGCTGCACTTTGCATTTTCGGGCAAATGAAAACCGTTTTTTACGGGATAAGTTTGGTTGAGAGGAAAGCAGAGGCGTGACAAAAACAAGATAACACAGGCAGCGTCAAACATAGGGTAGCTACAATAACGCTGAGTCACAAGAATACCTGTAAAGCACGTGATTTTATTTCTTCCATATAATTTATCAAACATAAACTGTGTTGACTACTGCCTGTCTGTGGGAATCATTGTTTTCCGACATTTACAGACTGTCTGTGCGAGAGAAAATCAAGTAAGGATATGCCCTTACCACACACATTTAAAATATATTTCTTTCTTTATTTTTATTGGTTATTTTCGAAAATGACCTCACCAGGCTGGAAAATAAATTAATTCCCCCCTCCAAAAAATGTCTCACGAGATACACAATCCCAAGAAAAGTTGATTCCGTTCGTCTCGTCGTTGAGTTTACAGTGTTTAGTGAGTTATGTCATATCACGTGACACAGTACCGCTAAATAAAAAGGTGGCTGAGAGCGGGCCGATGTGAGTTCGCTCATTGTGACTGTGCGACTTGGTGTGCTGCGTGTTTTTCCTTGGTTTAACGTCCGTTTGACCGCTTGGACCGTAAGTATATTTGTGTTTGTGTTTTCTAGGGCTACTTGGAGTATTTAAAAGTACCTCCGTGTAGCTGACATGTTGTTTTAAACTCGGATCGAATTTAACTTAACTTTCTAACTCTTCTTCTTTTTATCGTGTCTTTAAACTCAGGGACAGGTCTCGGTTGGGTTATTGTTTCTAACATTTACAGCCACTTCAGCTCAGTTTACCGAAAACATTGGCGACTCGAGTTTACGGTTATTTTTACAGAACTTCACCGGCTCAATTTTAAAAGTCGAAAAAAGTACAATAAAGTTTGTTTGTTTTTTTCCCCGGCTAACGTAAAGCAGCTAGCTAAGTCGTCTTTACACGGATTTAAGAGCAGATTTGACATAAAGAAACACGTCACATCACGGCTAGATGTGGCTTCAGGAGGTCCCGGTGTGTTTGGTGAGTTTGGTGACACTATCAGCTGTTTGCTGAGACATGCCTAGACAGACTCCTGTAGTGGAGGAGGAGCCACACAACAATAACGCTTTGACGTAAAACTGACTTTAATTACAGAAATGTTACAGCCAGGAGACGGTCACAGTTTGGACATTGGTACTATTCAGAGTACATTTAAACAAGTCCGGGAGATTAATCCAGTAAAGTGTGTCAGTTTTTTCATATTAATTTTTAAACCTTTTTATTATATATGTTTGTAATCAGATGTAATTTTTAAAGTTACTACTAAACTAAAGTTAAAAAACTACAACTACGAGTTAAAGGCATTTTTTAGTAACTGAAATAGAAATGAAAGCGCTTTTTGATAAAAGTGGAAAGTTTGGAGGAAGTGTTTTTTTTTTTTGCTTTTTTGTTTTGTTTTGTTTTTTAGGTCAGGATTCAATTTGGTCAAATAGCTCAACACAAGTTGCCTGATGACGCTTAGGCGTGTATTATTTGTTTATTTCAGAGTGGGGATGACGACTGAGTCACCTGTCGTCACAAAGTGACCTGAAACCAGGTTTTTATTTAGGTATTAAAATTTAAGCGGGACAATCTAAACTTCTTAAAATCTTCCCCTGACAAAGACCCTCCATGTTATAATACTTACTGAAACAATCGGGTGAGAATTCGTTTACTTAAATATATTTTCGAAATTAAAAACGAAACTGAAATGAAACTTTTAGTATCAGAAACTAAACTGGAAGCTCTGGAGACTCACTCAAATCAGCTAGGCTTAAAAACAACAACTGGAATCAGGCGAGATTAAAACCTTTTAGACTAAACTACAGCAACCTTATTTGGAGCGATTAATCACTGAGGATGTAAAGTTGACCACATCTGACATTTAAAAATATGAAAGTGAACATACAGCATGATTACAGGGTTTGAGTTTCTTTTAGGCGATCATAAAATACTTTTTTTTTTTCATTAAATGTATGAAAATAAGAAAAAAATGCACAGATTCACCTGTGTTACATAGTCATTACCTTAAATAATAAAGATGCATTATGTGCCAGGAAACACAGAGCATACTTATTAATTATATAACTGGCAGGTTGGGCAAAATAATGTAAACAGAGTCATGGATTTGTCACAAATAACATGATATATAATTAAAAGAGGGATTTTCCTGGCTTAAAATGGGACGTGATTACTCAAGAAAGCGTCATTGTTTTGCTAATAGTTGAGATAATGAGTCTTTGTTGCCTCGCTTAAAAGAAACCTGTGCATTTTCTTTCATTTCTGCCTCTAGTTAGTAAAACCACGCTTAGAGAAAATAGTTCAAATGTCTCTTTAGTTGTCTGGGTGATTTTCACAGGAAACCCCCACTTACATGAAGAAAAGTACCACTCACATGATGGCTTTAAACATGCTGCTGTGCTCTGCTGAGGGTTTATAATCTCATGTTGTCAAATATATAATATAATTACAATATATATTTGATCAATTTTATTATACAATGCATTTTTCCTTTCAGTTACAATTCCTGTCTTTCAGTGACTTTTGAAGCAATATACTACCTCATTGGCTCAGGGTCTCAGTTCGACTGTTTTTCTTTTTTTTTTTTCGTAACAGTCAGCCAAGATGACAAACGGACACATTGAAATCTACGACCCCCTTGGCTACCCTGATGGCCGCTCCACCGGTACAAACCACAACCCCGAGTCTACCTCAGATGTGGCGAACATGGAGGGATCGGTGGAGTTCAGAGTCCTAATGGCCTACGCGTCGAGGAGACGACCAAACACACAGAGGAGCCTGGCCGCAGAAAGCGGCGGGGATGACGCAGATGGAAATGTGAAAACTCCACCAAAGACGCCAACACAGACTGAGAACAAGGACACGGAGAAGAAAAACAGGAAGAAGAGGAGATTAAAACGCATGTTGAGCATTTTCAGTTGCACCAGGCCTCAGACGAAGGATGAAGAACATGAGGAGGAGCAGCAGCAGCAGAAACCGAGGGAGCGGGATAACGAGGTCACATCCAGATGTTTCCCTGCTACAGGTGGGGAGCATAAAGGTGTAGCCTCAGATAACATAGTTTTGTTTCTAAAATATTAGTTTACTACCATAAAATACAGTACACTAAAATACACTAGAAGACTGACATCTGGCACAGTCTCACAGATAAAAACTCCAGCTTACACGTTTTAGTCATAAATGAGCAGAGAGAGGAAAACCCCGAGGTAACAGTAAGACTGGCACGTACTCATTGACAACTTTATCAGCGCTGTCATGATTTTTATTGCAGGGAGAGGCATTGACATTGGTGTAAGGTTCACATGAAAACCTGACAAAAGATTTTATGGTGGCTGGAGGAAGTTTTGCGTGCTGCAGGAGCGCTGTAGAGGCGGGTAAATTGAAGAAGATCCTCTTGTTTTGTTTAAAAATGGGTAAAAGTCTCAATACTGGGTCCAAGACATCATACTGAGTCCCAAACTTTTAAAAGTGTTCTTTTATAAGCGAGAGAAGACAAAAACACCAGCAACTATTTACTTTTTGCAGAATTTATTGTCTTAAAAAATGAAAAATGTGCCTTAGTCGACTGTCAACAGCACGCCATAAAAATATTACGAAGGTACTTCTTTGGACTTCAGCCCTTCAGTTTATTTTTAATAAACATCCTGCTCGCTTCACACTTAAACTGGTTTCAGTCCAGTTTGAATTCTGCAAAGTCAGCTGACCTGAAAACAGGTTTTAGTTTCTCATAAACGCTCAACATTACAGATAAGACCAACTCGAGGTTCATGAAATGTAAAAGAGTAGATGACTAGAAAATGAAACTATGCTGGAACAAAGTGCTGCCCGATGCTTTAATGCTCTCCTTTATTTCTGTTAAACTTCCTTTAGTCAGGTTTTCTTGTACCAAAGCAACGAACAGAATCACAGTTTATAAATTGGACATTTTAACCCCAGTAAATGCTTTTAAAATCCACCCAGTTAAATAAGATTAGTAAACTATTTGAGTCATCGCACTTCCCTAAAAATGTTTGAGCTATTCGGTAAAGTCACTGGGATAGTCCAGAAAACATTTGAGGACCACTAGGCTGAATGACTCGCTTATCTGTAAGACTTGTTGCTTTCTTGCATTTTTCCTGTTTTGCAACTCTCCAGCGCATATTTTACCCGGCCAATCACCCACCGCTCACTGTGATGCAGTCCTTTAAGGGTCAGATTTGATATGTTTGTTCCCGTTTTCCAGATGAGTCTGAAAAGGAGGACGAGGACGAGAAGGCGATAGATGTAGCAACCAGACTAATGGAGCTTGCTGATGAAATCCCATTTTATCCAGTAATAGAATCGGATTGCTGTGATGAGAAAAAAGATAACAAGGGTGAGTTTCTTCTTTTAAACTTCTTTTGTGTCTCTTAAAATTATCGAAATCTACCTGATGAGTGACACAGAATACACATGTGAGTGCTCACACAGGAAAAACCAAAGAATTTTCCAGGAATGGAAAAACATTTGAGGCGGTGCTTATTAGAGAGCCAATAAAAACATGCTATGCAGCCTTAGGAGAAGAAGGTTAAACTCTTCCGTTGCCTAGGTCAAGACGGGCAGTACTAACCCGGCAGGTTCTCTGGTAACAGAACAAGCAGGAGTTCCTGGAGGAAACAAAGCAAGCACAGGGGGAACGTGCAGAAGAAAACAAAAGGGCCCCATCTGGGTTCAGATGGCTGATTACTGGGTCACATTATACATCTGTGGCAGATCAGATGTTCTCTGAGTAATGCATGCGTAATATTTGCACATTGTTGTTTGCCCAGTTTAGCTGAAGATAAGTCAGTATTCAGGTAATCGTGAGACTTTAACAGCTGGTTGGCGTTTTAAAATGCCATCCAATTCCACCTTAATTTGGTTAAGAAGTAAAATCTGAAGCGTGTTTTCCAGCTCGTAGAAATTGACTTCGATAGTTTACCCACTGATGATTTTCAGTTTAGCTGATGTCTTAAGTCCTTTGAAGCTATTAAGAATAAAATTAGTTCAAATTAGTTCTAAATTAAAGCTGTAGCAGTTTAGTTTATTAAAATCCCCAAAGGCAGCAGATGTTTGTTTGTTTGTATTCCCACCCGGGGCTAATTTTACATGACGGACATTTATAGCAGTGATTAGAGCTGACAAGCCACCACAAGGTCCTGGGTCTGAATCTGCTCATTATCTGAGGAGATGCACTTTCACTTTCAACCAAGTTATTAGATCTCTTTTCAGTGACGGCTCATCACCTTTCACCGTTAAATCAGGACTCGGTGTCGTTTACACACTTCACACAGTTTTTTTTTTTCTGTCTTTGTAATCATGGCAGCTGAAGTTAGTGTCTTATTAAAGCAATCAGAGAAAGTTGGTGAGAGAGCAGTGTAAAAAAGAGCAGAGTTTTTTTTTTTCTCATATATATAGATATAATTGTCTTTAATCCCTTAAATATTGGCTGTCTTGTGTTGTTGCTGCTAATAATTGTTTCTTCTGTTCCTTTTTAGATGAGGTGGAGAAGATAATTGGTCTGCTGCTGAGAGAAACTGGAGACAAATATGACGACAAGGTACACAAACAACTTTGATCTGATGTCAAAAACAAAAGAACATCTTTCTTTAGGAAGTAGTTTGCTACCAGTTAGTGTCATGTGATTGCACTTCTGCTGAGTGGTTTTGGTTTTTGACGCATGCTCACATGCAGGTCACAGATATTTACATTATTTTTTTGAACATGTAATTAACAAAATATATGTCACATTCCCCCAAAGAGAGAGACTTCATTGTCCCCTCACGTGTGTGTGTGTGTCTGTATGGTCAGGTGCTGAAAGATGCCAACATAGCAGCAGACCTCTTCTGGGATTACAGTTTCTTTAGGAGGTTAATAAACACCTTGCTGACACATTTGGGCCTCAGGACCTCCTCACCCAACTCTCCAGGGCCGCAGGCATCACCGAAAACCCAGATGGCTGTCATGTGTGAGGTGAGAACAGCTTAAGCTGTCAATGAAACTATGAATCTGAATTAGAGTAACGCTGGAGGAGTTACTGGAGTAGGAAGCTGTCTAATGGGGCCATTATGCTTTCCATGCTGCTGGTGTGACGAGGCAGCGGGCCATGCACTCTTGATTTGGCCACCAAAGCTGGGCTAAAGATGCAAGTGTACGATCGTGTTATTTTTTTTACTGCCATTTTTAATGACATCGCAGAACAGTAAAAGTGACTGTGTGGCGACCATTAAAGCAGCTCAGAGATTCAGGAGCTGTGGGCAGGTAGCACAATTCGCTATATTTGCAATAACAATCACACATCGTTTATCGTCTCCTTGACTACAAATAAGTGATATCAACCCTGAAAGCCTTAAAGCAAGAGGTCAGTCCTTAGTTCAAATAAACCTAAGAGCAAGTATACTGTCTGCTCATGAATCAGATTCTCTCCAGGATAAAAAGTGTTAAAAAAACAAAACTTGAAATGAGTCACAGTGTATAGAGGGACAGCTGTTTGCTGAGTTTTGGGAGTCATCTGCAGGTCTGCTGACTCATTTTCACATGACTGTCTTGGCTAACCGCTGGATTTTTTTTTTCTTCTTGTGTTTCAGGCTACCACTCGCCTGTCAGCTGTGGACAAGTTGCCAACAAAATGCCTGCTGAACCACGGAGCTAAATATATGCAGGATAACTTTTCATCCTGGGTGCAGGAGCAAGGAGGATATGTATGTTTAAAGCAAAAATCTTCTTAATTAAACCATTAGCTTGACCTGTTGAAGTTTTGAAAACACTCAAGCATCTGCTTATTTTGCAGGAGGCAGCGTTTGATGAGACTGAGGAAGTCGACTGAGCAGGACGTGGATTTCAAGCTCCACAGCTCCCCCTGTTGGCCAAAACCTGCACTGACTGTGGCTTCGTGAGCTGCTAACAGCACAAAGGGACATTCTTGAACTCTACAGAGAATAACAATGAGTTTACAGACTGCAAAACATCAGAGCCTTAACAATTTTCAAAGTTCACTTAATAGTCTTTATATTTAAGTTTCAGTGAGATTTAAAGAAGAAATCTTGGTGTGGTTAGTGCCTGTTTTATGATATTGTTTTTGTAATGCATTACATTTTTGCAGAAATATGTATTTTTTGTAATCTGTTGGACCAGCATAGTGTATTTAAAAAAACAAAAAACAACAACAACAACAAGTGTAATAATGAAGCACTTGCACTTTTCCTCCTCAAAAAAGTAGAATAGCAGTGACAAAGCATTTATGCATTTCTAATGTTGTTTACTGTTTGTAATATTTGCAAAAAAAAAAAACAACTTCTCAGGTGGAGACATAGATCCCTGTGGCTTTTTGCATGGAAGTAAAAATCTGTCAAATTAAACATGTGAAGCAGGGAATGCCGCCCCTTATCCTGTGTGGAAAAAGGAGCAGCCAAAAAAGTTTTAGTGCTGTATCTGTGCCCTGTAACTGTCTTATTTTCATTATGTAAAGTGATTTTATATAAAATAATATAAAAAAGCTCAGGTTAATTAAAATCAGTCTTTGTTTGTATTAAGTGCTTACTGGTCACTTTAATGTGCATATTTACTGTTCACCAAAAACCAAAGGAGCATAAGTTAAAAAAAAAAAAAAAAAGCCTTTGATTAATATTCATGTCAAAAGCCATGACCTCACCAGCTCCCCAACATATTTAAATAATAAGCTGACTCTGTGGTCCAGGGACTGTCTCATATCTTGAGAGGATGTCCTACAGTTTAACTCCTATGGGAGTTTCTTTATGCAGCTTGAGGGAGAAAATAAAGGGTATTATCTCAAAATTTCTACTTCTCATTAATTTACAATTATGAGATGCACAACTTGAAAAAGGATTTTGGAGAGTTGAAATCATCTTCCATAAATTGGACACTTTACTAAAGTTTGGCTTTTGCTCACTGGATGTGAAGAAATAAATATTTCTAAACTGCTACAAAGAAAATGAGTTAAAACAACAAACAAGAGAAACTACTTGTAGGTGGATAAAAGGGCATCCTGAGAGATATTTTGTTTGAATTAACAGATTTTTTTTTTTTACCAAGTCTGAATCTCAAAGATGAGATCATCAGTTGGAATAAACATAAAAGATGTTTGCATAACGAATGAGAACAAACTATCGCTTCTAATTAGTTTTGTTAAGTCTCCTTAGAAAAAAAACAAGACATGTTTGTAATTCAAGAGTTAAATGCCAAAGCTGGGTTGCCTGAAAGTTTTATGTTTGTTAGGATCCGTGTAGTGAAGAAGTCCAGGACATATTTTATGTATTTTTTATGTAATAAATAACAAAAACAAAACAAAAATCCAGATGTCTGGCCTTTGATCGGATCCCATCTTACCAATGTGCCCTGCCAATAAACATTTTCTTTCTCGTTACCTGCGGACAATAGATTATGTTCATTGGCACCATCCTGTGGTCAAAATAGGAACTACGAAGTGATTCAGCAGCAGTTTGACACACATCAAATTAATTAAATTTTTTTATATTTTCCCCTGTTTTAAAATTTTACGCTCCGAGTACTTGCAGACATATTTTGTTTGCATTGTGAATAAAGTTATCTGACAGGAAGCAACAGACAGTTAAAAAAAAAAAGTTTTATTAGTTACGAATTTAAGGGGCGAACCGGAGCGACTGGATGAGTTGTTTATGTCTTGCTTGGGGGGGAGATGTGTGATGATAATGAGAACGAAAGCTTAAATTTGCATGTTTGTAAACGACGTCTGGGACACAGTCCTTCCTGGAGCGCCTGTGTTTTATGTCTCCCAGTGAAATGAGATCCAACCCGTTCTCCAGCACACCTCCGACCGCCTGAACCTGCTCTCCGACTGCGAGCGCGTTATCGGCGGTGTCATCGTCACCCATAACAAAGACCTCACCTGTGTGACTTTGGCGAATACACTTTCACGCAGCGGCGGGACATGAAAAGTGTGCCTAATGATTAAACATAACGCTCGGAAATACGCCCCCAAGCGCTCATCGGTCACAGATGACTGTCCGCTGCTCCTGCAGGCTGTTCATATCAGCAAACACCACGACACTCTGAACGAGGGAACGTGGCCGCAGACGGGCGCCAAGATGCGGATCTCCAAGGCCAACAAGGGCGCGGCGGTGGTGAGGGCTGTCCGGCGGCAGGCGTCTCCTCAGTCGCCCAGTCTGGAGGCGGTGTGGAGCGACAGAAGGCTGTCGGACTCTGGACCTGAGGGGAGAGACGGGGCAGAAGCTTTTGGGAACGGGATGGAGGGACACGGGGGGGCACCCCGTGGGAGGAAAAAGGTAGCCAAACCACATGTGAAGTCCATTTTTTCTCCCGAAGACAAGGACCCCAGGGTGAAGGAGGAGACCGGAGAGGGACACGCCTTCAAACCCGGAGGGGAGCACAACTGGTGTGATTTGTGCTGCAAGTACATCTTGGAGAATGGTCTCACCTGTGCAGGTGAGGGTGCATGTGATTAAGTCAGGGGTGTGGGGGAGGTGATGAAAGCCCACAAGATAAGAGGTCTAAATAGAAGGTGGTGGAATCCCAGAAGATAGGCAGAGTTTAACCTAAGCGGCTTAAAGCATTTAATGCAAAAGATCTCCCAAATATCCAGTGTTTCCTGAAAGATTTTCTTTTGCTGAGCTTCACACATACTCAACTACAAATATATAATCCATATACATATGCTTTGGGAAATACTGTCTGTTATTTTGCTGACCAAAGAGGTGAATCAGTTGCAACAGTCCTATATGATATGTACATAGATAAATGAGAGAAATGAGAGAAACTTGCAGCTTTTCAGCACTATAAACAGAAGGGTGCAGTTTTTGGGTTGGGTTATTATTTGTTTTGTTTTGGAGGGTTTTTTTTAGAGTCAACAACGAACCAGTTGTTCATAAGGGGTTTTAGGGAAGTTTAAATCATTTGAATGAACAGGTACACTCTATCAGTGACATCAGCGTTTTCAGGTTGCACCATCTGATATGTAGTAATAGCTCCTTGTTTCTGTGGTGATGATGACTTAAATAGGCAGGGCTATGAAAGAAACCCAGTGCTGGAATGCATGTTGGTATCCTGAAGGACCGGTTCAGGTCTAAACGAAAACTGGGTGACTCAAGGGCAAACTCTGGACCTCCCTGTGTGTTTACTTCTGTCGAGCAAACAATAGAAATAGGAACCTCAGAAACAATTTCTTCTTCCCTAACGTGTAGGGCTTCAAACATGGTTGCAGTAGTATTTGTTTTTTGATAGAAATTAGATGGAAGTTTTGAATATTTGAATATTTGCTTCGAACACATTCACCCTTTGTACATATAATCCTGTCGCTCAGTTTTAAACATGCGACTCACACACTATTTATAAATCTTAACGTGGGATTTATGAAGTGGCAACTGCATAAAAAATGTATTGTTATTTTTTTTAAAATGTTAAAACATGTCATTACTCAGATAATCTGCCATATCTTCTGTTTTTGTTTCAACCTCAGTTATGTTGTGGGATTCTAATAATGCTCAGCTGTTACAAAGGGTATGCCAAGAAAATATCCCATATATTAATGCACTATCAACAACTTGAACTAAAAGCCAGGATCCATGCTTTCAAGTTGTTTACAGCAAATCCTGACCCTAGCTTCTGAATGCTGCAACAGAAATGGGGTCCATCAGATTAAGTTTTCCAATCTGATGTTGTGCAATTTTGGTGAGACTGTGTTATTTGTAGCTTCAGTTTCCTGTTCTACTGGCAGAAGTGAGACCCGCTGCGGTCTTCTGCGGCTGTAGCATATCTGCTTCAAAGTTTGAGATGCTCTTCTGCATACCTTGGTTAGGCTATTTTAGGCGACGTCCACACTAATGCGTTTTCCTTTGAAAACGCATCTTTTTTTCTCCGTTTCGCCCTCCCGTCCACACTGAGACGGAGGGAAAACGGAGCATTTTTGGAAACGGTCTCCAAAACGCATCAATTTGAAAACGCAGCGTTTTCGCGTAGTGTGGACGGCCAAAACGGAGCTTTTTTAAAACGATGACGTATGTTAGTCATGTGATGCAGTCATGTGACCACTTTAACCAAGATAGTCAGACAGCATCGTACCGCAGTTGTTTTGTTTGCTCAGTTTCAGTTAAGTTTCAGTCAATAATTTAGTGGCCGTGTTGAAGATTAATATGTACTCATTTGTGACTCGGAGCAACAGCTCCACCTCATTATCATTCAATTTGACACATTCGGTGCTTTGTCTCGCCATTTCGCTGCTCGTTTTAAAGA
>VUQR01023357.1:70175-93975 GCA_015108515.1 Hemichromis elongatus | reverse complement strand
GGGGGGTGCTGCTTTATTTGTAACCAAAGATGTGGTCCCGCTTTGGAACATGTTATTGGTTTTATCCTGAGATCTATTAAACCAGATAG
The DNA here is from genome assembly GCA_015108515.1 of Hemichromis elongatus. Classification (NCBI taxonomy): domain Eukaryota; kingdom Metazoa; phylum Chordata; class Actinopteri; order Cichliformes; family Cichlidae; genus Hemichromis; species Hemichromis elongatus. Next base: position 93,886 of record VUQR01023357.1, on the reverse strand, counting down.
AATTTGAAGTCCATATTGTTAAATCTCGCAGATTTCCACTGTCGAAAGTGTGAACCTAACCTTTGAGCATGTTTCTCTTCTAGCCTCAAACTCACCTTCCACAAGATCAAGATCAAAGGCTTGTGTGCCGAGGTTTAAAATTCCGACTGTAAATTGTATTTTATCTGGACTTTACTGCATTAGTTTGGAACTGTAATTATAACCCATTTTCAACCCTTAACATTTCTCTCTTGGTTGATTTTTGTGTTTTCTGAGATGGATTTTTCTTTTATTTAATTTGATTTTTTTTTAACATATTTTTTTTTAACTCATCTGATAACATCTATTTTAACCCAGGACTTTGCTTAATCCATCGAAAAACCTCTGACATTTGGAGAAACATCAAAACTCCATATCTAAACTGTTTTTTTCTTTAAATCTTCACCTCGTATTGGTGTGTGTGTGTGTGTGTGTGTGTGTGTGTGTGTTTGAGTGTGAATGCCAGCATCTTTCTCGCTCACATTTGAAACACAAGTGCTGTAGCTTCACGCATTTACTTAAAAAGGAAAAAAAAAACTGTAACCTTTGTGATCATAGAAGTTTATATTTTCATACAAAGATTTGGTTTGTACAGAGGACCTGTAACAGATTGTACTTTTGTGAAAACACCTCAGCAAAACTCCAACAAACGAAGCTGCCCTTCTGAGATCCGCGATGACGAGTTAAATCCGATATCAGATATGTTGGTCTCAGATCACTTCAGCTACGCTGGTCATTAACTCTAATCTGTAACTTATGAAAATTCAAAAAAAAAAAAAAAAAAGGTTTTGTCAGTCACATTACGTGTTTATATGACAGTATCATAGTTATTCCTATGATACTATTATATACCATATTATAATATACTGTCATTTAGGTAAATTGTATTGCTCTGCATTGAATAAAGTCTGGCTTTGGGTGCACTGCATCCTTGTATTACATGAAGTATGGAAAATAAAATAAGGAACCTGCTCTCCATGTCGCCCCCTGCTGTCACACTGTCACCAAACAACAGTGGTGGAATAAGTACGCACAATCACTTGCCTGTGTGTTAATATATGCAAGTGATTTGCTCGTTTAAATCTGTGTACTGCTGTATCAACCTATCACATCCTCTAATTCATATTTATAGTCATGATGAAATGACTGTAAAATCCTAATATATCGAGTAACCCGAGCTATGAAATAAATGTGGTGGATTAAAATATTTGCCTGTGAAATGTAGTGGAGTAGACATATGAAGTGGGATAAAATTGAAAATCCGAATGAGCTGAAATGGCACCATAGGTTCATTTTCCCCTAATGTTGTACTTTATTTTGGCAGAAATTGACACTGTTATAAATATTGTAAATTAGGGGTGGGTTTGAGTCCGCCTCGGGCTCTTTCCTCTCTTTTTTCTCTCTTTCATTTTGTTCTCCATCTGAACTGTCACTACATAAAGGTTAACATGGATAAATAAACGCTAGGAAAAAAAATACGCATAATTAACTTTTAGCAGTCCACATGCTCAATTTATTCCTGGTATGAATGTACAAACTACTTTGATGCTGAAGAAAAAACCCCCCATATATTACAGGATCTAATGATCATGAATATCCTCGTACTCAAAACTACTAAATGTTGTTACTTTGTACCAGTGTGTACAGTTCAGTGTTGACAGTTGTGTCCCAGCTGCATCTTAGTAAACATGACAGATGATGCACATGTACAGTAATTTTTATTTAGAGGCCACAGCTCTTGCATATTACAACTGTTGGCTTTCATAAGGCAAAAGCAAGAATGAATCCACCAGCTAGTTCACACAGAAAACAGAAAGCGTTTGGGGAGGGTGGGAACCCACGGGCATGCAGCGATGGCTCAGAATGCAATGTACAGCATTTTATATTTATATATATTTATATAATATATACAAAACAACAGTGAGACCCAAACAAATGCCAGACATCTCATTCTACACAATTACAGAACAAAGACAGACCAACTTTTTTTTTTAATAAAAAAAATTATTTTTGCTCTTTTTCCTTGTAAAAGTGCAACTCAATTAAAATAGAACCTGTTTCAAGGCCTTTTAATGTTGAAATAAAAATAGAATCTCCCGAGTTATCAAAATGGAGCTATGAGAATATTGCATCTCTAGAATACCCACTCGAAGTTCAAGATTCCTGTTGAACCATGTCTAATTAGTAATTGAGATGAGATCACATAGCATTGACACATGATAAAAAATGCAGGTCTAGACTTACTGTCGATGTTAAGAACAGTGAGTAGACAACGGTTTATCTGTAACAGCCGTAAACAAATACAGAGGTTTTATTTTCAGTTCGAAGCAGTTGGCATTCACTTAAAAACGGACGAGACAAAGAAAAGGGTCCACACACTCATCATCACGACAATGTACCATTAATGAATGTAGAATACGACAAAGAAGCGCCATATAGGATTGCATTGGACAGGGACACACCTATTAATCTCACTCAACATTGTCAAACAAATGGTTCTCCATATTGCTTAGTAACACACAGAAATGAATTTAGAAATGAATGAATCCAAGATAGGTGCTATCTTTATCATGACACAGCTAAACTGCCAATCATGGTTATTTTTTTTAAACATTTTTATTTTGATTTTCTTCAGTATAAGTACTATTTTTATAGTTAATAGTTCCTTCATAGGCATTTCGAGCTGACAAAGAGGTCCTAGAGTGGCTATCTGAGTTGGTACATGCATCGGTAACCAGGCTAAAGTCAAAAGTGTGAAAGGGAAGGGGTCGGGGAGAGGGAGGGTCTTAGAGGAAGGCCGGGGCTGAAGTGTCAGTGCACGGGCTCTAGTCGTCCTCTTCGTCCTCCTCGTCGCTGTCCTTCATGGAGATACCTTGCATGCCTCCTTCCCTCACCGAAGCAGCGGCCTCCTCCATGGTCAGCCTGTTGCGCACCGTGTCGTACATCTTACTGTTCAGGGTGGAGTCGAGGACACCCTGCAGGCGGAAGTCCCGGTACTTTTTCTGCAGGAAAACGAATACATGTCGTGTGACACACCTTCAGCTGTGTCTGAGACAATTTACTGTACCGAAGAAAATGTAATTCAGCTCAGTTTAGCATTGACCCCAGATGTAACCTTACCAACAGGATCTGAACATCTAAACCGGCTCCAGAAATGTAAAAGTAGGGTTCCAGACAAGACATTTACTTAACATCTATCAGTAAAGCAGTTTAAGGTGCGACTACAAAAGAAAGTTGACATGAGATACATGGAAGTCAAAGAAATAGTGAAATCGCAGGCCGGCTTTTAGATCTTAAAGGATCAAGTGAGCTGCAGGAGTCCAAATCCCATCCATGTGAACCCACAGCGCCCTAGGATAGACCAAGTTAGGATTTGCAGACAAAAAAAAAAAAAGTTTCCAGTTCATCAACATCTTACCTTTGTAATCCTGATGAGGATTTTTAACTGGTAGACGTGGAGCTGCTGATCCATGCGTTCAGTGAGCCAGGTCCCCAGCAGGTTCATGGTGGCAGTGTACCATTGCTGAAACACAAACACAACACTCTCCAGCAAAACACACACACCACACACATACTAAAGACACCATGACGGAAAACTAACCTTTAAGACGCACGTATAAAACCAGAACTAAACATGTACATTTTATAATAACATCAGCATTCAGCACTTCAGAGTCACTCAGATTAAAGCTCAGTACAAAGTCTGTACCACACTTCACAAGAGAACCATTCTTGCATGAGTCAGAACGAGCAAATAATGCAAGTTAAGAGGTTTTTGAAAAAGGGGAAATCATGTTTGAAATAAATAAAATCTCACGAGCCGCAGAAGTATTACAAGCTACAGAACATGGGCGTGCTTCAACTGTTTTCTTTTGATCGTAGATTAAAAGATATAATACTCCAACTTCCATGTGTCAGATCGCCTTATCTCTTCATCGTGTGCTTTTAACTCAGAGTTCCGGACAGCATTAAATATAAATCACTGAGCCTGAAATCAAAGTTAAACTTCGTAAGTTAAAGCTCACGCACTGAAGTGGTGACAACTTCAAACTGTATGATAAAACTTGCTACATTTCTAAAAACATTTCTCTCACTTTTTTGGGTGTAAAGATCAAAACTGGTTTAATGTCTCGAGGTAGGTTAGCACAACGAATGGGAACGGTGAAACAGCTAGTCTGGCTTTAACAATAGGTAAATAAAATGAAAGAGCTCAAATATAACTAACATGCTTTTAGATCTGAGTAAGATAAACTGCACAATGTTGGTATGATAGTAGTACAGTGCACCTATCAGCATAAAACATGGTTTAACTTCAAATTGAGGTAATATGTGCATTTATTTTGTGTACATTGGTGGATTCTTATACTAGACATGCCTAGCATTTCAAACAATAAGGTCATCGTATGTTAAAGCAGACCTCACTGAGCTGTGAGCCAAAAACTCAGGTTTCACATGGCTCTAAACACTCGTTGTTATGATGTTAAAAGTGAGGAGATATAGTTGATATGGTCATCTCAGACACAGATGTAGCTGTGAGCACAGGGACTCTACCCACCTTATGTCTGTGAGGGGCAACCAATCAGTAGAAGACTGGCTTCAAGGGAGGGTAAAGGGAGCCAAGACAGCTTGTTTTTAGACAGTGGGTGAATTGCGTGGCTCCACCCAGGGCCATTAAACAACAGAAGATGATTATTCTGAGCAGTAAACCGTGAAAAGCTACAGTAACAACATCCAAGAATTAAAATATAATTTTGAAATGAGCAAAATAGGTTCCCAGTCAAAGAAATATGCTCTCGGGTCATTTAAATATATTAAACAACTGGCTTATAAGTGCATCCTAGTGGTCAATAAAACACACACACACACACACAAAGAGGTTCTTTGGTGTCCCAATCAATCTCTTTTCAAATCCTCCAACTGAACTTTGCACTAAACCAACAGATGGAATCAAATTAAATTCTATGTAATATTTACTTAAGTACATGAGAACTGCTTGAATTTCATTCACACACTCAGGGACACAAACAGACACACACGCGGCTTACGTTTCACGTTTACCATTTACACAAGAAAACTGCATTTACAGCGCTACGAAGAGATGGAAGGAGCAAGTTTATCGAAATTCCCTGAGCGCACTGATATTACAGCGACTTGAAGGAATTAATTAAAAAGAGGGAAGTCATAGCGCATTGAAAAATGTATCTGTCTTGAACTGCAATTACCTTTTCAACTTCTAAAAAATGTTCAAGTCGATATTTTGTAACAGCTGCATGGCCCATCAATTACTGAAGGCAATTACTAAGCCTTTATTTATAATTTATTCAAGTGGAAATGCAGTGCTGCGTTTGAAATGCCCTACACCGTGGATATAAAACTACTATGGGGAATTGAAATTATAGTTTTGACACGGGTACATTAGCAAAAGAAAAATAGAATGAGAGTGAGTAAATGGTTTGCAGGCAGGGAGCAGCGGTGCTGTTTTCTTGTACCTTTTTCTCTCTCGTTTCCTTGGGGTGGCAATTTTCCAGACTGCACCAAAGTTACAAGAGAACAGCACCCATGTTTGATAGAAACGGGCGTCATACCTCCAAGAAAGGTCAACTTTAAACTTGTGAGTAGGCAGGAACGCAGAGAAGCTTTACAAGGCCCGAATTAGAGGTGGGAGGAGTTAGTTTAGTTGGTGCGTTTTTAGTTTTTAGGTTAAGGTTTATTGAGATCAGGATTAGGTGAATGGTTGAAAGGTTTGAACTTGCAGATGCCTGTCCACTTCACAGTCGAGTTGAGCGTGCAGTGCATGCAGACTTCGCGGGTGGGTGGGCGGGTGGGTGGCTGAGTACGTGCTAAGAACGACTGCTCTATGTGCAAATGAGGCAGAACTCTGAGGAGGGTCATGCTAGAAGATGTACACAGGAAGATTATTTGACTCTAAAATCATGCCAACCAACATAATGTGATAAAACAAGGCAACGCAACGCTAGAGATAAGTGCCACTTTTTGACTAGAGGAGGCAGCAGGAATGAAGTTAATCAGAAAACAGGAGATTAAAAGGATTGAAATAAATCAGCGTAAGAAAGAGAGATAAAGTAGAGCCTATGCAGCGTCTAGGAACGACTTCCACATCCATGCAAATGAATGAATGGAAATGCATTCAAATCAAAAAGAAAAAAAAAAAGAACATTGACGGCTTCAAACTTGCTAAAACTGAAACATTCACAGCTCAAAACAAAACAAAACAAAATGTCAATTTCAACACAACAGTGCTGACTAGGATCTCAGTTGGGCACTCTGGGGCCACATGGGGGACACAAGGGGGTAAAAAGCTCCACAGTAGAAAAAATTAACGACACACGGAGACAGGGGAGCCAGTGTGGACCTCAAAGACAAAAGCAAAAAACCCACTTCACAACAGTATCACCGGCTCGAAATAAAAAAGAAGATAAAAAAAAAAAGTCATATTCATCTGGCACAAAAATAGAAAACCATTGTCTGTCAGACATAAAAACGTGACGTCACTGCCTCACAGGAAGAACTGAGAATCTGTCAGACACACAAAGCAATCACACGCCTGTGGAGACACAGGTCTTTACAAACAGGTTCTAAATGACATGAAGCAGACACATCACAGCATTATGTGTTGTTCGAATCACATATGGAGGACACATTTATGTCAATGTATCCCTTTAGGATTATGTTTGGTAAGACAGTGCTCTCTTCCCCCTGTAACACACTGGTTCCCAACAATTCACACCCAAGTCATGCCTTTTCATGAACCCTCATTAGACCGTATACTTTTAAACCTGCAACATGTTTTCTTCTTAGATTGCTTTCATTAATGTTTCAAATCCCTGGAGGCAATGGAAACAGATGTGTGGAAGTTCAGCTGCAGTTTAGCAGCGTGGGAGTTACATAAAACTGACTAAAAATGGCTCGGACCACACAGAATACTAACAATAGAAAGCTAAAGTCGATCTATTAATGCCCCCAGAGCATAAAAGTGTAAACCCGGTCCGAGCAGGTGGAAGTATTCATCATCTGTTCTCATCATCTGTGTAAAAACAACAATAGAAAAGGGAGAAGGCTTTTCTTTTGTGCTGTTTTTAGGACTATATTTATATTTGAAAAAGCTTAGTCTTTTGTGCTTCGTCCGGTTTGTTGTTTGTCATGTCTCGATGCCCTTCGTTTCTCTTTCCCCTCACCCCAGTTGTTCGCAGCAGATGGCTGCCCCTCCCTGAGCCTGGCCCTGCCTAAGGTTTGCTTGTGTTAAAAGAGATTTTTTTTTATTGCTGGTTTTTTGCCACTACTATCGCCAAGTGCTTCCTTATAGAGTGTCAGTGTACATTGATGCAGGGTCTTTAGCTATATATAAAGAGCATGAGGTGACTACTGCTGTGATTCGGTGATCTATAAATAAGCCTGAATTTAATTCATTTTTTTAAAAAGATTAAACAAAAGCGATGAGTAATTGTCTATTGAAGTATCAATGAGTCAAACATGCACTTTTCCCAAACCTTACACTACAGCACATCTAACACTCTGTTTTTTTTACTCAATTTTAGCTTTTTTCCCCAAATCATTTTTGCATTTTGTGTTCATTTTATTTCCCTTTTTACTTTCTCTTGGGGGATGCTTTGTGTTGCAATGTTTATTTAAAAGGTGGTACAAAGATAAATTTGCGCTTTAGGAAAAAGGATTTTATTTCTACCACTAGTGCATCAATTTTCATCTTTTTCATACATTTTATCTAAATGATGAAATTAGGTTAATGCTTACACTGCTGTTCACTCACCTCAGTCTAACTAACGGACTGCTCAGGGTGTAATAAAAAAAAAGGGGGGGGGGGGTGATGTCTCCTTTCTGTTCATATTTATCATCATCGTCATGACTGATCACATTTTCCTTGGGTGGTTGGGAACCACTGTTCTAACAGATCAAGGGTATTTGCCATGTCAGCCTCTCAGATTGAACCAGGCCCGTCCAGCAGTGCATCATTCACCCAGCGTTTTCATTTCACACACAGAAACTGCACAGGTGCTTCACTATGCACTGAGGACAAAAGGACTGAGTGGGTTTTTATTTTCATTCAGGAGGCTGACATGTTTTGTGTGGAAAGCATCTGCAAGCAGAGGACAGTGGTGACTTAAAAATACAAGAACTTAGTGTCCTGGCATATGATCAGTATGGACAGTTCTGTTCTTTCCACAGAGAGCACTGCTTTAGATAATCCTTTCTGAGGATGCTTTTATGGACTCTTTGGTAAGTAAAAGTTTGATTTTTTAATACACAAAGGCCCAAAAGCACTGTGGCAATGCACACCAGAATGCAGAGGGCAGCTGAGATTCGGAAAGAAAAGAGACAGAGAGACAGAAAAGTCGAGAAGGGATCAGAAAAGCCTCTTCTGCCAGGCAGAAATACATTTCCTGGTCTCAAAATGGGACTTATCGCTCTCTGCCCTGTTGTTTTGCCACATTTTGGAAGGCCCCTCCCTTTTTGTGAGGAGGAGACGGCATCTTACTTACATCAAATAACCTTTCTATATACACCTCCTCATTGACCTTATCACGAAGCATATCCTGAGAGTGGCGCACAAAGGTCACGTAGCCGTCAGCTACATCCATTCCAGGTTTCTATAAGAACAGACAAAGAATAGGGTCATGACTCGGGAGAAGAGCAAACAAGCGGCTGTACCAATAATTTCTGTCTTCAAAAAGGTAAAACAAAATCACTCGCATGATATTTTGTTCAGCTCTAAATGCTCACAAACAAAACAGGAAAGTCTGTTAAACTTACAGGCACATCCACATATTTTGAAGCAGCTTTCACCTGTAAGTCAAAACAAAACTGTCAAACAGCAGCTGGAAGGTTGCAAAAAATGTTAATTATCCTCAGATTCATTAAGGCTTGAGTATTGCTTGGAATGTTTTATTATTAAAGATACAAAACTAGAGTTCTTATAACTTTTTTCAACCCTCCTTGAGACAAAAAAAGCAGGCTTTCAGGAAATAAATTCACCGGGTTTGGTACTAAGTCGTTTTTTTCAGAATATAAAGTGAATTGTTTAAAAGAATAGGTTCATGAAAAATAAACTGGTGGACTGGAGAAAGACAGACTTCATCTTACCGTGAATGAAAGGAATGAGGAAAAGAGAGTGCCTTCATCATATCTGGAAATTTTGGCCAGCACTCCCTCCAGTATGGCAACAAACTGAAAAATGAGAGGATGAGGAATAATGAACAACCTAATATTCAGGTCAAGTTACATTTTTTCTAATATTGCTATCAAACTAAGATGATGTAAAGCCGCACCTTTGCGACCAGAAGCTGAATCATGTCCTTCACGCTCTCCTCAATCAGTTCGTCTATCTGGGAGTGGAACTGTTTCTGTAGAAAGGAGACAAATTTCCAACAAAAGTATTCACGTCAGCAAATTAAAAGCACAAAAGCCTCATTGTCCAACATGCATTCATTGCCCCAGATGAAGTTTTTACCTCTTGGCCCATCTCCATAGCACACAATTTTGCTGATTGGTCCTTGGCGTCCACCATCACGTTGAACATGGTGCATAATGTCGGAGAGATGCGGAAATCTGTGGACTTGCTGCTCTTTGCCAGCTTGGACTCAAACGCCATCCTGGTGCTGCAGTGCAAATTAAAAATGATACACTCTAAATTGAAAATATGCTGCAGATGTTCATTATGCAAAAAAGAAATGCTTTGCATTTTGGAGCTTTTGTGTCTCTCACAGTCTGTCATCATCTCACGCACAGTCACAGAAATACACACCGCTTGACACAGTTCTCGATCATGTTGCTTGACATGAGCTTGATGCGGCTCTCGAGGTGTTTGGCAAACTCCTCCTCAGGCCAGTGCAGGTCCCTGATGAAAGTCTGGAGGGCGTCCAGCTTCCAGAAGAGGTCCTCCGATGTCCCGGAGCCATTACTGCCATTGACCCAAACACACATACACAGGTCAGAAGACAAATGTCAACCTGATACTGGGGGGGGGTTAAAGGTTTGGAGGGGGTGGGGGTTGTAGTGGCAGGAGCAGAGGTGGATGCTGTGCCTCTACACTTGTTTTTTTTTTTGTTTTTTTTTTACACAATTTTGCTCTGGCCATATACTGACTGGTCCACCTACGTGTCTCCTTTCCTGTTTGTTCAGGAGCTTCTGGACAGTCAGTTTATGGGTGGGAAAAGGAGCGGGAAGGGTTTACTGTAACAGATCAATAACCATGCTACAGAGTATGATTATTGACTGGTATGTGAAGTGGCCACATGCAGGTAAAGTCACTGCAGATACAGCAGCTAATCACACAAAGGAGTAGGGAATGGAGGAAGTGAGGGAGGGCGTGCAAAAAAAATAAAAACACTTTATAGTCAGTGTCCTAAAAAACATAAAAAAAATCTCCAAATTGGCTTCACTCATCACAAGCCCTCTCTCAACATCCATGTCCCCAGGCTGGTGGGACCCCTGGAAGGATTATCAAACAAACCATGCAGACCTTTTTAGGCATCCTGAGTAGAGCTGATTGGGAAAAGTGTTACATTTAGAGTGAGGAAGGAAAGGAGATAAAAACAGAGGCGGAGAGGTTTGAACTCCTGCCTCTAAGCCTCTCCACTTTATCATCTCCACTCCAAGCCGCTCTGTCTGCCCTCCCAATCAGACTACTAGCAGGTGGTCAAGGTCAGAGATGAACCTACAGCCATGTACAATCTACAATTCGCTAAGCATCACTAGAGCAAATGTTTGTGGACAACAACTCTGGGGAGATACACATTTTGTACAAAGGATATCTTGATGTTTCAAATGGGGAACGTTTTCTGCACGGTAAAGCTCCAATAGCCTTAGAACTACTTTTTTTTTTTTTTTTATTCGTTTATTTTTTTCAGCCTGTATCTCCACACCTCAGCTCAACAGCATGCATGTTGAGACAAATGAGAGCATTACAGCCTCTCATTTTAGAAAGCACGTCCCCATCTACTCTAACACCTCTCAGTGACCTTGGCATGAACATGAACAGCAATAAGTGGTAAGTATTCACACAAGAGAAAACCGAATTTAAATGTCAATTTCGACTTCATTTACATTTTTTGCAACAATTTGAAAATTTGGCGTATCTTTTTTTAAATTGTCTTTACCCACGGGCATCTTCATACCAAGTTATCGCTGCTTTCTCAGTAAATCTAAAGTGAACTAGTTGAATACACACTCAGAGTCATATATAGCAGCCATCCATGACGGGGTAGAAAAGCTAGGCATTTGTGGAAGGTTAACTGATAGTCCTGCTACTGGCACTGGCAGATTTGGTACTTTGGGAATTTGGAGGTTCACATTTGGTAGATTCACATTGGGCAGATTACTTGTTAAACTCCTGCAGAAAAGACAGACAAAAAGAAAAAAAAAAGAATCCATAACAGTGGCGTGGGAGCTGCAGAAAGCAATGTAACACTCATCATAAAAGTAAAATCTGAAAATATGTGAAGACTGGAACAAAGCGTAACGCACATGAAAGGAACAGTAACGTTTTACAAAAATACTCAAGAGTAAAGAGAGCTGGACACACACATAAAGTATTAAATGCAGCGATAGAGACAAGCAAAGTAATACCGAAAACCGAAAAAAATGAACACGAATAAAGACCAAGAAAATACAGGTTACCTTAATACACCTTAAATATAATCTTTGCAATGAAAGGAAAACGCAAAAGCAGACATATTAAAGCCAAAACAAATAAAGTAGCAACATAACACAGTGGAGGCATTGTTTTTTCTGGTAACATGTCAAAGCACACATCATGAAGGTTAGTTCACACACAGAACAACAGGGATACTATGTTTTGCCCTGACCCCAATGTGTCGGCGAGAATTGGTAAGACACATACATTAATCAAGCACTATTTTCAGAATAAAAAAACCAATTTCTTCTACAGGATAAAGAGGTTGCTCAGCCCACACTTGGCTCATTCCTTAAAAGTGAAGCTACAGGAAGCTTGGATGAACATTACAGCTGTGCTACCAGATTTTTCAGCCTCCACACAGTCAGTCAGTCTGTCATCTGAATAAAAAAGCTTTGCATCTCCAGCCATCCTACAGCCTAGCTATAAAGATGGAAGCTCCTTACTTTACAGGCTCCCAGGACTCTCTCTCAAAGCCCTTGTGAATTGACTGTGCGATGGAGGACTCCATCAGATCCACATATCTAACCACCAGAGGAGCATACAGATCTTGAAGGTGTTTGTGAAACTTTCCATTGCACAGGTGATCTATGAGACAGGAAAACGTGTGTTACTAAAGGATATCATACTTTTTGTTTTTAGATGAAAATACCTGAAGGTACATAAATACGGACCAACTGCATGAACTTACAATCTGTCCGGAGGAAGTCATTGAGCAGCTGGAAAAGGGGAAAGCTGTCCCAGCTCTCAGGTGACTGGATCTCCAGAGCGGCATCCATGTCGATGGCGTAGAGGGCCAGGAAGTTTTCTGCATGCTCCACCATGAGGTCTGTCCACCATGCAAATGCCTAGAGACACAGTAGGAGGGAAAGCAAAAGGTGAACAAGTCCTCCTGTTAAAAGATGAGAGGGAAAATACACTACTGGACCATATCGCTCTTAAAAGGAAATACCACTGGGTTGATGCATATTTGGTGTGTTGAGAGAACAGTTTGGTATTTCAACAAATGTCCTTACCCTTTCTTGCTGCGATTTGATTTTTCATATTTCAGATGTCTTAACTTAAACTTAAATATGAAGCTCTAGTCAGAAGCTGGTTAGCTTTACTTAGTTTTAACACTTGAAATAGAGGGAAGCAGCTAGACTACCAGGGTCTCAGCCAGCACAGGGTAGGAGGCAGGTCACACCCTTTCTGGTTTTTAAGTGGGCTGCAACACTCTTGACTTTGGGAATGGCTGTTTTATTTTGTGTTACTTACACTAATTGGCAGGTAACACAGCATTCGAATGCACAAGTTTGCTAGCGTCACTGTATAACTTAGCGCTACACTTTCTCAACCAAATATGGTCACTTTACTCAGCATGCCATGTTTCTAAATACAGCCAAATGTTTAGGCTTCAAAACTGGGCTTTTACATACAGTCTATGGTCCTGCTTTGATGACGCTTTTCCCGTTATAGTACAAAACATATAAAGCTGAATGCGTCACAGACTACCCCCTCAAATGGTTTCAATAACTGCAAAACCTGCCTGTAGTTATTTGCATTTGTTTATTTGTGATCTAGTTAGCATTTTAAAATCAGGCGTAAACACAGTTGATAGAAGACTGATTTACCACCTTTGAGCAGTCTAGCTGCTTCTCTCTGTTACGAGTATCCATTAGACGTCCACTGTTATTTAATTTGAGCAGATATTTGGTTATATTTGTGAATACCATGTGACTTTTCCGTGCTGTATGTGAATTCGGTAAATGCCGGGTATTTCCTTTCAAATGAACAGAAAATCTATCACAGCTGTCAGCTTGTGTGCTTGTGTGTTTTCCATTGCATACAACTAGATCAAATCCACAGCTCTTCCTAATTGGTACATAAATTCAAATCCAGATTATACTTGGGGAAAGATTCGCACAGCGGGGTTGCATCTTTGTGCCTTCTATTCATGACAGTATCTTTACATCTGGGGTGCTCTTCTCATGCAAACGTGGATCTCCCTGCATGCGTTTCTCTCAAGCTGAGAGATGAGGGGGTCCACCATTCACATCGCCAACAAACCCATAGCCCACTAGATGTGAATGTGTCTCATGCACATCACTGTCTAGACACACCGAAGACTGCAGCATACAACATCTCTAGAGTTGGAGTGTGTCTGTTCCAATTAGTTAAGTAGGTGTCTGAGATTCAGCAGATCGTTTTTCTAGCACAGTCAGGACTTTCTCACCCTTTGACAGCAGAAGTACAGTAGTTGCTTTGCTGGCAGTCTTGGCTCGGCTTATTTGCTTATCATTCAGACTAACAGGTTGCCAAGTTCAATTAATGAAGCTGAATCTTTCCAGCTTCCAGTTATGCTGCATGCTCTATTTTACTGCTGTTTATTGTTATTTGACCACCTTATTTTACCACCACAGCGGCAGTCAGAACCTTACTTACCTTCCTACTTACCTGTCCACTCCAAAGTTTTAAAAATTATGATATCTCTAATGTTAGAAACACAGGCAGCAAACAAGGCTCTTCTCCATCGCATTCAAGGAGATATAGTTTTATATAGGCTTAAGGAGAAGACAGTAAATAGTTTCCAACAAGTGAGGGAAGGGAAAAGGCTCAAAGGTCACCAGGCGGAGTTGCCTCCAACCTTTGTTAGTGGTTAAGGAACACATACAAGACCCTGAGAAGTCTACAGCAGACCCACTGTTCAGCCAAACAAACTTTAGTGCTGTATCAGTGCAACCATGTCAAGGGACCAGTCTTAAAGGGGGTGTAGTTTACTGAAGGGAAAGATGTAGAATCATCTACTGGACATGCACAGAGCATTACGGGAGTTTCTCATTCAACTTGACTACATACCTCTTTTCCCTGCTTGGGCAGTCACCAATCATATGACAGTGAGAATACAGGAAGATGTTCAGAACAGTAATGTATTTTTGAAGCATTTCTTTGTTAGGGTTTGTAAACTGAGACTAGACAGCAGAGAGGGATGGAAGAGGAGAAGCTGGAGAAGTAATGCTTAAACAGGTGCGGACTGTGAAATTAACTGCTGGATGGAGGGGAAACAAATGTTTATGGAGGATCAAACTTCAAAGGTTCACATGGAGCATACTTTGGGAAATTTATTGGTTCAGCATGCTAGGATAGAAAGGAAACCTCTTTATGGCCCGATGAACATGCTTTATGATCACAATTATGTTGTGCAAGCTAAAGTGTTTTTTTGTTTTTTTTAATTTATATTTAAACAGATTTGCTCTCACTTCTGTGCCTACAAACCCACCCACTGAGTTCATTCTCTGTCTAGAAACGTGCTTCTTGCCATAGTGGCGCACATGCCATACAGGAGGGTCGTGATGGGGACTGAAGAGGAAAAAAAGGAAAAAAAAAATACTGTACCGATTGATCTCCAGAACTTGTGACTGCCGCCTGTCAAGCATATTCAGAGAGATACAGTAAATCTGCTTTATCTGCATTTTCTAAGATCACATTTGGATCACCTTCAGATCTACACAGCTGCACATGTTCATCATGCTTTCCTTTAGCTCGATATTTAAAGTAGCCAACACGATGGAATAAGGAAGCTAGTTGGATTTTTAAAAGAAGATGCCTTTCGTGAATACTCGTTCAGCCTGTTCTCATTCCCAGTGCCAAATACTACTATTTTGTCAAAAGCTGCTAACATATTGAGATATGCCCAAGGTGTTCACTGGTGTAAGTTAGTGAGAACAACTATAGGCAACTCATCACATATGGACACTGTTCGTATCACAATTAAACCCACTGAGTAAGTGAAGTTTGACATTGTGCACAGTTGTAAAGGGGCAGTGAGATCGCTTCCTAACTCGAGTTAGGCTAGACGGGTATTACATCTAAATACTTAAAATTAGTGGGTGAAAAAAAAGGAAACAAAGCGCAAAAAAACAAATGGCTCACAAACCAAATTGATTTGTTTCACAAAGACTTCTCCAATCATTTATTGCCAAATTGGTGTTTCTTTGAAGGAGGACCTGTGGAGGTGTCCTGTATTGCTGGAGCCTGTGTGTCAAGGCAGATTTGACACAGAACAACTTCTGCATATATCTGCAAAGATATACAGCAGCATCAGACAGGACAGCAGTGTTTGACACTCTGGGATGAGAACATGTCCATTAGTTTGTGGTGCTAAACCAAAGCCATATAGATCTAAAGGTAAAACAGTAGCAAAGACTGTGTTTGAGTAAAAAGTTAACTAATGTCAATTTCACCGTTTTACTTGGGACTAAAAACCTGCTAAATGTCGGCTTCAAAACAGCAGTATATCCTTGTTGACTGCGTGTGAATAAAATAGTGAAATTGAGACTGAGTTGTTACAGTTTATGCTACCTGATGCTTCCACTCCACTACATTTCACTGGGATGTATTATACTTGTGACTTCACTAGATTTATTCAACACTCCAGCTTTTCTTCTTTAAGACTATATTTATTCACATGAAATCCTATTTGAACTTACGACTTAGAATGCGAAGTTTAAATTTAAACCAATATATTTCGTTTTCTTAGGCTCTTGAACCTTTTTGAAATACTTTACCTGTGGCTATGTGAATTCCCATCTAAGCCTCTCAGGTTTCATTTACATGGCTTTCACAATTCCCCCAAGAAAAAGCAAAAACATTATCTGATTTAAATGTGGTGATCTCTCCTTGAAGGCTTTTTACCCGTGCACCTCTGGAAAGCCTTTCACCGCAAATCTCAACCTTGCACTTTTGTGTCAAACTACTTCAACCTGTCGAAACTCATTACTGAGCTGGCTTTTCAGTACAATGCAGAAAAAACATGTTTTCTGCGGAAGAGCCCGCAGACTCCAAGACTGAAGGTGGCTCATCAGGTGAGGAGCAGGACCAGGAGCAGGGCTGGACTGGCAAACTGGCATACCGGGCATGTTCCTGGTGGGTGACGCACTAAAAGACCGCTGCACATTCGCCCCACAATTACTGAAAGCTGCACATTCATTCATTACTGTCACTGTATTTCCCAGTAAAATCTCTTAACTACCGAGCCCGCCTCTAATTCGCCCTACATTATGTAGCTTAGTGTCGATGAGGTGGGGAAAAAGTGGAACAGAAACGCTGAGACAGAAAAATAGAAACAAATGCAGCAAAATTTACCGACATGTTAGCTGCACTGTCAACTCCTCACAGTCATAGGAGGCTGTGAATCTGTAAAAAAGTGCAAGAGGCGGAACTGCGGTGAGGGAGACACCTGGACCAAAAACGCCAGGGCTGATTTTGTGTCCCAGTCCAGCCTTGAGCAGGAGTATGCTTCCCCTTAAAAATTCACCAGCTTTGAATTCATCCCTCACAATTTAAATGTTAATGCTTTCAATTGTTGCTCCCCGCTAAGCCAGCTTGCCAGACTTAGGCCCCCGTAATTCTGACCTCTTCCACAAAATGCAATTTAAGTTAAAGGCTTTTGACCATTTTGACACAATGGTGGGCTGCAAGGGAGCGATCTAAACATACCTAAAGCGTGCCTAAAGCATACAAGGAGACAGCACTGGAGCATGTTTTTGCTTTCCATTGGTAGAGTCACAATGCACACTACAATACAGACTCTTGCAGTTTAGAATTAATGACAAAAACATCTAATTTAAAATCACAAATGTCAGTTTTCTTTGGAACAATATGTTTTACTTTTGATAATTCAGGTTGCTTTGCTACTTTAAATTCAGTGAAAGGCCTGAGGTTTATTACAAATGGTCATTTTGTGTGTGACCAAAGGGAAGCAGCACAATAGAAGCCATGAAAAATGCACATTAACTTGTTTCACCTTGTGTTTTTCTTCCAGCGAAACGTCTATACTGGAGCATCCTCAACATAACACTACCGTTTTAACAACTTATGTAAGACTAAAACACTGCAATCACAGAAAAACGATGCATATTGTACCATTTCTGTCTAATTTACAGTCTACCCTCAAACATGGCCCTCTGATTCCATGTGGCGATGGTCTGTTGAACACCAATTAGAGCTTTCCGAAATTAAATTAATCTTTGAAAGTTTTTTTTTTTTAGTTTCCCATAGATGAAAGCTGCTTTATTTATAGAGGATTGATAATAAGGCTAGCTCCCTGCTGTAGGGCAAGTGAGATAAGAGTGAGAGCATAGAGGGAAAGTGCTTTGACGAGGAGAGGAGGAGAGGGTTCTCACTCACCTCCGCATGGTGTTCCTGGTTCTGCTGGAGGACCTCTATGACTAACTCCGCCAGGCGAATTGTTTCCTCCAGCTTTTTGGCAGGCGTGACTAAGCGGCCTACGTTCTCTGAGACAAAAGGATGAGGGTGAGGGATGAGTGGTTAGTCAAGCACAGAGGATTCCAGGGGGATTTTTATGACTATTCAGAAGATTTTTTTTTTTCTGTTTATATTTTTGACCGTTTAATAAAAGTATAAACACAGCACTTACGCTGTGATGTTTACCTACCATACCCCCCGTAACAAGTAAAGCGTGTTCTTATTTACTGTGTATGCATTTTGGGCTGCATGACATAAAGCAACAGAGTTGATGCATTCGTGGGATAATCAGACTCATGTTGGAGGAGTATCAGACACAAGAATAGTGGCGCTGAGATGGAGGTGCAATGCAGCATTGAAAACATGCATATTGTGTAGCGGTACTGAATAAGCCATCTGTATAAGGAGCTGTCTCATGGCCAAAAATACTCTGTGAACACACAGTAAAAATTATTCATTCCTTCTCTTTGAAGTTATATGATATTGGATGAGATTATTAATTCAACGCTAATAATACTGGATGTCTAATATGACTAAGAATCGGGTTCTCTACAAACACTCATGAAAGGGACATTTATACATATTTCTGTAATTATTTTTTTCTTAAGACCAACAAGTGTATAAAATCTACTCAAATATACATTATTTTATAAGTAATCTGAGCTCAGTTTAATAACACACACATACTTTGGCTGGCTCATAGTTTTCTTTGTTAAAGCTAATTTTATAAAAAGGCAGGTGCTTGGATCAAATCTTAAATGAATAAACTGGTTACCAATTATCTGATGAAATTACTGAAGGTAATGAATATTTTTACAGTGTGCTGATTTTGTATTTCTCTTAAACTGTGCTTATGTGCTCATGAAAGTTGTTCCTCACTTATCAGCTCGTGACTCCAAATCACTTGTCTGTACCTTTGTTGACAGAACGATCTGCTAAAAACAGATATATGTCATGAAATGGAGTTGTTCTTTAAACACTGTGACTATATGGCATGACATATTTTGAACATGGAACTGAATGACTACACAGATCTGAAATCAAAAGCACATAAATACATAACTCTACATAAAGCAGTAGGAGTCTGCAGACAGCAGTTCTGACTGGAAGCCTTTTGCTGTTTTCATTATTATTTTAGTGAGCAGTAGGGTTCCGCGGGTATTGCTGCTCGAGCCAAATGAATTTTTTTTCAGAGCCTGGTGAAAAAATAAGTGAAGGAACCCTAAGCTAGCACTAGAGATTACACTTTCAAATGCCACATAGAGGGATCTGAGCTGCAAAGTAATATTTAAGACTTCTAATGACGCCTGATCATGAGGGTTTGAATAAAAATAGATTTAATTTGGCTTGAAGAGGAGCAAAGTGGAACTTTGAGGCCTCATAATTAAGAACCATATGTAGTATATATATCGACACCTATATCCAATGAGTTTTACTACTGTAGAATATTAGGGGCCAGTTCACACACAAGGAAATGAAACGTTTAAAATGTTACGATCTCTTCTTCAAAAGCATTCTTTGTTTGTTTGTTTTGATGTTGTTGTTTTTTATTCCATTGCACATTCGCTCTAAGAGAAGGCCATACAAAATCCACAAAGAATGACCCTGCCCAGGTTTAAACCCAGGGCCTCCTGACTGTGGGGCACGGGCGATCTATGTCTCAAATCTCTACAGATAAAAGCTGCATATACTCGAGGTTTTGTGGTCGTCTTTAGCATCTGTGCTACATCTTTGCTTTACTTGACTCCAAGACAAAAATCCCCACAATGCATATCTTTAGATAATGAGCTCCTTATCAAGTGTGGACTGCAGTGGAAATGTATGCTAATTGTGTGATGAGGGCGCTGCATTAAAATGTTGCTTATGTCTTTTTACATTAAATTAGAATGTAGATAAAAATATATGACTATATGTAAGAGATTGCATTACTTTACGACTCTGATGGTTTCTTAACATGTCACAACTACCTAAAAACGCACTTGTTCACCTTTATTCAAGTGCAAGTACACTAAATTTGATTTAAATGGATATAACATTTTCAGCTGCGTAATTCATTGCTGCAGATTTGAATCTTGAAAAATATAAAGTAGTACAATCTCTACAGATTTACTTTATAAAAAGAAATGCTTGTTTAAGACATGCCAAGACATTTGAGAACTTGTACAATATTTAAAGTGTGTACAGAAGGTGTGCTAACGGTAAATGCATGCATATGTCTTCCACTGATTTACAGTAAAGATATGTGTAAGGTGTGGGTGTATTTGTATCTGTAAATGTAAGTGTGCACTATAGCTAAACCATAAGCTAAACATGGGTTCACCTGGATCCTTTTGATCCTTTTGACCTTTCTCAACTTCAGCGAGAAAAAGGGGAGAGAAAAGATAAAAAGGAGATGTTTAGAATTAGCACGGCTCTATGGTTATTTTCACGAAACGGGAGGGGGAAGTGGGTGGGGGGGGCTTGGGGGAACTCAGGCTTGTTGTTCATCGCCACGTGACCCCTTTAAATGAATCTGCTGGGACACTTTCAGCTCCAGGGACTGACGCTTCTAGGCAACAGACAAACGTCACAAACACAATAAAAAATAGAAACACTGAAACAGTAGCCTGTGGAAAATTAAAAAAGTGATAAGGTGTTTTTTTTTTGTTAACAAACAGACAAAGCTTCGACTATTGCAAACAGGTAGTCGACACAAACAGCTTAAAGGACCGTAGACAGGACACGCTGAGTGACTTGAGTTGAATTGAGTCAAGTTAAAACACAAACTGGAGCTGTTACATCCATACACCCTATCCTGTTGTTCCCATTCAATAGCTCTGTCAACAGATGCTCTTTCACTGTCTCTGGAGACACGGTGACAAACAAGCCTACCTGTTCGGCACAGCACACCACTGACACATGATCAGACCAAATGACTGAAAACAGATACCGATGTAAGCAATATAAAAATGCATTCAAGTCAAAGGAATGGGCTTCAAACCAAAAGAAAGAAGCTTACAGACCAGACCGCTCATTCATGTCCATCACAAACAGATGGTGCAAAAAAAGGACCCCTACTGATTCTGTGTGGTACTGCTCAGATCTCTCGACTGGTGCACTCCCCACTCACTCTCACAGACAAAGGCACAGATAAAAACAAGCATGGCGGGAACAACATTTCTGGAGAAAGAGAAGAGGCAGAAGGGAGGGGATGAGGTGAAGGTGTGCTTAAAAGAATGAGGGGGAATGGGAAGAGATGATGAAGGTACTCACGGATGGTTAAATCCATCACTTGAGATGCCAAGCAGAAGACAGGGTGCTCAAACATTTCCCTCTTTTTCCCTATAAAAAAGGATCGGGGCATGCAAAAGGACGGGGTCAGAAGGGGGAAGTCTAGAGGTCAGAGGGTGATGGGAAGAGGGCTGTCCAGGTGAATGAGACAATCTGTTGGGCAGGAGGCCCAATAATACGGTCAAATCGTTGGTAAAAATTTGAATCAGATGCCTCACAAGGACAGGTGGAAATAAATTCACACAGCATGAAAAGATAGTAAGGTTTCAATCCTTAGTATCTTTAGCACCCTGAGGGATTTCTTTCAAGGCATAAACAACATCAGAGTTCTCTATGTAAATGTGCATGTCAGTGCAATTTGTATGTTGAAAAATAGACACAGGAAGAGGAAGAAATAAGACATCATAAAATGTCTTTATGTATTTTTTCATATGTAATCCATGCCAGTAAAGAAAGGCCGTGTTATGTCTCAAAGCACATGCAATGCTGATGCTGGTTTGTATGCATTCAATCCCAGCATTCCTTTGGTTAGAAGCCACTCATCACATAGTAGAGAGGTTAGGAAAAAGTGACATCTGTGTGGAGAGGGGGAAAAAAGCAGTGCAGACAGGGGGAGGGGGGGAGAACAGGGAGCAGAAGATAGTGGTCTTCAGCAAGAGCATAAGACACAGTTGACAGGAGAGCTGCTGGTATTTCAAGGCAGGGAGTGTAAAGAAGGGTGGGCAGAGTCAGCTGGAGGTATCAGAGAGGTTGGAGCTAACAGTAAGATAGTTGAAGAGAGGGAGTGTGTGTCGACTGGGAGCTGGGAGTCATTTAAGCTGAACTTACAATCCAATCATCAAATGTCAGAAGCCAGGA
This sequence comes from Hemichromis elongatus, assembly GCA_015108515.1. Taxonomy (NCBI): domain Eukaryota; kingdom Metazoa; phylum Chordata; class Actinopteri; order Cichliformes; family Cichlidae; genus Hemichromis; species Hemichromis elongatus. The sequence goes on along the minus strand of VUQR01023357.1, from coordinate 71,826 downwards.
TACTACACAGCTCGAATAGTCAAGGCACAAAGAGAGATCGGCACATCAACAGATTTCAGGGCTTTGGATTTGAATGCATTTTTACTCACACACCTCTACACAAAAGCCAACTTGACCTACAGAACAGCACAGAGCTAAAGCAGGCCTGAAACAAAGGAGAGAGTTATTGGACTGAGAGACAGAAAGTGACTGTGACAAATCATTTGCCACAAATCATTTGGGATATGGACACAAATAAACCATATACCAAGTGAATTTACCATGTGTAAATTAATAGATAACATGACAAGCAAAGTCTTATAGGAGAAAAAGAACATATGGAAATACACTGATTGTTCACTCGGTCATTTTCTACCAAACCACTGACTGGGCATTTCAATCTGAGTCTGCACAAAATGACATCTTCATGATTAGTAGGAATGTTTAGCAGATGCATAATATTAGTACATTGATCCCAGCAGTCATTATGTGACACTGAATTGTGTTCTTCTGGTTACCTTCGATTTTAGCATAGTCTTTAATCCGCTGGTAGTTGAGCTGAGCAGCCTGCTCCAAACATTTGCGAATTACCCCTTTAACTTCTTCTGGTGGAACCGGGGTCACAATGTCCTTCATCAGGACCTGCAGGCCACATCGAAGATCACTCACGGAACCTCAATATTTCAGAGGGCACCTTATGTCATTTCATTGTTCATAAAATGTTTATATTTAAGCATTTACAAACCCTCTCCAGCAAAGATAAAGTTGCCTTCAGTGCACCCTCTGGACGACCGAAGGGGAAACAATATCTACAAGGGAAGACCGCAGATTTAATAACAGAGAAAAATACCAATAACCGGGATGTTTTGTGACTCGGTGTAATCTGGTTTTAGTGAGGCAGCAATCACCTGAAATTTACAATCCGGTTTTCCAATATGACACGCAACCGCTCCTTGATGTCTTCAAAGCGCTCCTTCTCATCCACTATCACTGTAGTCAGCCCGTCTGGCCTATGAAGATCGCACCCACAAACATTAACCCAGCTGCAACCCCAAAGCCCAACATATATAAACCCTTATCTAAGCCCCCAAATCTCTGGTTAACAGCTTTCATACCCCAGGGAACTGATTGACTTATTTTTTTTTTTCTTTTTCTTGAGTTCCCTCCAGTGTTACACATTGAAAAAATGACCATGTCTCACCTGTTTTGACCTTGAATCAGTGGATTTTTGGACTCCTTTTTCTTTCTAAACTTGAATATGCATGCTCGTTTAGAGGCTGCACGGGGATCTGGGCTTTGGGAGCTCTTTGGGGATTTTAGGACCTCATAGCCCAGTGGGCCCCAGTAACTGATGCCCTCTCTGACTTTAACAGACGCATGGGAGGATGAATAATATGGACAGTAAGAGACTATGGCAACAAAGGACAGAGAGAAAAGAAAAAAAAAAACAAAGAAAGTGGTAGAAAACAAGGAAATATGTAGAGATATGCAATTGATTAACAACATAACTTGAAATACAGAAAGAAAGGCCAAAAAAATGTAACCGCAACAACATAAAAAAATAAGAAAACATAAACATGACAAAAATAATTTCATGGGAAAAAAACCACACAAAATGTTCAGGTTGCTTCTGATTGAGCTCATCTTTCAATTCTGATTTTATCCTGTGTTA
>VUQR01023357.1:38973-69952 GCA_015108515.1 Hemichromis elongatus | reverse complement strand
AGTAACTGATGCCCTCTCTGACTTTAACAGACGCATGGGAGGATGAATAATATGGACAGTAAGAGACTATGGCAACAAAGGACAGAGAGAAAAGAAAAAAAAAAAAAAAAAAACATAAAAAAATAAGAAAACATAAACATGACAAAAATAATTTCATGGGAAAAAAACCACACAAAATGTTCAGGTTGCTTCTGATTGAGCTCATCTTTCAATTCTGATTTTATCCTGTGTTAATGCATCTTTAATTTTCTAAACTACTGCACCCAGAGGAGGCATAGCTTTGCCTAACAAAGTGTAAATTGCTATGTGTTTATAAATGTCATAATAGTTCATTAAGAAGAAGGACTTAGCCCACACCTGTTCCCATGGACATGGGAGGCACAAAAAGCGAAGCTGTAGTGAAGAAGTGTGGGGTCGATAATGGCCCCATTTTCTGCCCTTTCCAGGAGATCACGCAGGTAACACAGGTGTCTGTGACAACCCCGAACTCCGTTCCTTGCACAGTACTCATCCAAGACAAACACCTGGCCCGGGCTGAACCATCCCTACACCACACAAACACAGACACACAGTGTAGAACTTGATAACAACTAACTAAAGAGCAGCCCACCGTCGTTCATGTGACAACGAGCAGAAACGAACTCACCAAGCAGCAGAAGGTGTCGTTGAGCCTGTGGTCCAACGTGAGTCGCTGCATCATCTCAAAAAGCGAGGCGTGGTCAAAGCTACAGGGGTTAGCGGAGATAAATTCATCCATGCCATGTTTCTGAGCTCTGTCAGCGTCTATCCGGCCAACGGCACAGGGAAAAGCACACGGTTCAGAGGAGACGACATCAGTGAGGCACAGGGAAACACCAATTCTTCATTACAACACCAGAAACACCAGGGAGGCTTTTTTTTTTGGTCTACTTCTAAGGGCAAATTATAAACACTTACAGCTTACATTGTCAACTTGCATTGTGTCAGGTAGCGTAAAGAGTTTTCTTGTATTGGTGGATGAAATTCTATCAAACTGAAGCTGAACTCAGAGGGACGGGTGCTTCTACTGTATGTGCATGCATGCATCTAATGTTTTGCAGGGGAAATAAATCCTAAAAGAGCCAAAAGGTGTTTGGATGAAATGCTGTAAATAATATGTAAAAAACAATATTAGATCCATTCTTCTTTATGTAATCAATAGATTCTGCCATTCGCGACTGTTGTCACTCAGGTCCTGATAAATATTGACACGTGTGCTAATAAAAAAGGCACAAATATGGCAAAAGAGAAATCCTTTGAACATGCTGTAAAAATACAGTTCTAATAAAAGAAAAAAAAAGTTATTTTGAGAAACAAATTCTTAAGATTTGAAGATTTCTCTCTGAATATGGATCCTGAACCTCTGCTCGAGCTCTACTGGGTTTTTAATGTTTATCTTGCTACAATGCTTTTGCCACTAACCTTCTCTGTAACAAGAGGACTTTTCAAAATGTTAACCTGCTCCCTAAATGAAGAAAGACATTAGTAACATTAAACAATGACAAAATTATAAACATGGAATGGAAGTAATGTAAAAATGGGTGTTAAAACCATCAGTGGGATCATCTTATTTTTTCTACTCTCTAAACCAAAACATTTCTGTTCTGCAAATATTAAAGCTTTCAAAGAGAAAAATGAAAAAAAAATTATGGGGACGAAGATGTTTCAAAATAGATAAGAGGCACAGCCATGTCCTCTGTGTGAGTGACAGGTGTCATGTCCGAGAGACACTGACATGAGTGATGATGATTTTGGGGGTGGGTGAGGAAAGCGGAGACCTGATCATGGTAGGGCAGGAAAATATTGAATAAAGCACAAGTGACATCTATCAACCTCCAGGTCAGTGAAGGGGAAAGTGGGGAAGGGTTTAATGTGGGTGCTAAAACTTAGCTGAAGTTTGCCAAAAAAGGAACCCAAAGGAAGTTACATTTGAGCACATTTTTACTCCAATCTGAGAAAGAAAACCTGCAAAACAACAAGTAAAATGTGGACAATAAAACAGGGAAACAGAGTGGAAAGGAGAGGAGGGACAAGACAAGTACAGTAAGTTATCATGTAAAAAGGTAACGCTGTGAGTTAACAATGAAAGAAGATGATGATGAAGTGAACGGCGTTAGAGTTGAGTGCAGTGTTGGTTAAGAGATGACGACAGGATGAAAAAGGATCTGGTTGGTCAGAAAATCTTTCAATTTGACAATAACATGGTGGCCAGACAAGTGTCGGTGGAAAGTGGTGACAAAGAAAACACTGCGGGAGACATAAAAAAGGAAGTGAGGTATTGAGAAAACATCCAAAGAGTGAGCACAATGTGTCTGGTGTTGGACTATGACACACAAAAAGTGGACTACATTTCCTTTAGTTGGAATAAAAATGGAGTATAAGTCCAGAAAACACTCAATGCTACAGTAACATTACTATAACTCTCAAGATAAAATGACCAAATCACCAAAGTAAATATGAGAGCACTTTTGCATACATTAATAAATGATTACATGCTGGAGAACAGTGTGACTTTTCGTAAGGCTTTTAAATATGTCATGCACATCTGCAGACCCATTTTCAAATTTGCAATTTTGATCATTTTTTAATGCATTTTTTTTCCTTCTCTACGCATTTGCAAGTTGACAATACTTGAATATGTTGCAGTGTATTCATGATCTCTACAGAGCACACTAACAGGCATACCACTACCGGAGAACTCTAATAGGGTAGCAATACAATTTTGGTGCAAGTACATGGGTAAATAGCATGAAGCCGACAGAGGCAAAACTGTATCATTCTCTGGGAGATGGGGGAAATGAATGAAAACTCCTGTATTTGTACAAAAGTATGGACACATGACACAGGTGTTCTCCTATTCAGGCAAACAAGGGCAGTCAAAAGAAATCAAATGAGATCGCTCCTTTCTGGAGGTGTAGTTACCGATCTAGCCTCTATCTACAGGCCCATCTACTGTAGGAGGAAGGAGTGGGAGTCCGGAGTATTTTATCATAAGACGGGGCGGCATTAGCTACTCCTTGTCTTTGGCATTCAGAATACTCCGCGTACATATTTGCCAACTCTCGTCAAGAAAAGTTCAAAGAAAAAGAATTAAAAGCAATTGAGCCCTCTGAAGTAAAGCATAATTAACACAAAAGCTTTGGGGAAACAACTGCATACACAGGCTGTCATCATAATTTATCCATATTTCTATCTTTAAAGAAACACATATTTTACAAGTTTCATCTGTGAATTTTGGGAAGACATTTACATGAAATATTCTTGATAATACGAAACTCTGAAATCATCTTTTGTTGGTGAAAAGCACATCACATTTTAGCCTGATATCGCTTTACTCTGAGGGGTCCTTCCACCAATAAGAATAAAGAGAGAAGGCAATTATGCAGAAACAACTATGATATCAAATTTAACCATTACTGAGCCAAATCATAATTCCTTAGAATAAAATACATGCATCCTATATTGGCACGAATGGATGCTTATACTTTCATCCTCAGAGCTGAGGTTATTAAAAACAAAAAGTCATCAACTAATATCTAAGACATGAAGCGAGACGTGGAAAAAAAAAAGGAGAAGAAGGATAGAAGAGAGAAAAGGACGTTGCATTTGTCAGATAATCGGCGGGGATTATCTGAGCTGTGCCGGCTACAGGGAAGCACTTACCCTTGAGTCCAGCTAGAAGACAGCAGGGTAAGAAGGGACAAACCAGAATAACATAAAGACTAGCAACAAGGCTGGAGGAGAGCAATCACGAGAGACCCTGACCTAGCAGCTGCATTACTTAAGAAGGGTCCAGGCAAAGCATGAAGAAGAAAACACAACTCAAAAACAACAACCTATACCAACATGATAGTTTGTGGGTGGTGGTGTGTGAGTACATGTGAGGATATGTGAACAACAGATGTTGAAGCATATTAGAGAAAGAAAGAGGGAGACAGAAAGCGAGAGAGAGAAAGTTAGAGAGAGACAGACAGACAGAGACAGAGGAAGGAAGACAGACCTTACGATCCTCATCACTCTACTGCAGTTTATTCTTGGTTATGGACAGCTACTTAAGGAGTTGAGAGCTACGCATTAAGTACTGTCCCTTTGTTTGATTACAGAGCAAACGGAAGGCTTACTCTTAAAAGGGACACTGACAAACACAAACACCTACATTATAAAAGAAACTCTAAAAGGTGGCCTGAATCATTTTGAGAAGAAAGAGAGACTATGAAGGTGCTGGATAAAACGAAGGTCAGATTTTTATCGCCAACCTCTTACAATTATAGCAACAAATTTAAGCACACTTTAAAGGTGCACTCCGCTCGTTTTGCAGGTAATTGTTGTCACTACTGCACTTCACTCTCTGATTCTAATTGCACTTTGTTGCACTTGATATTTCCACTATAGCCAAAAATGGAAGCTTTTTCTGCAATGATGTAATTCTTCTTCTATGATTTCCACAAAGTTTTTGAATAAATTAAAAACACAGAAACACCCTATGAAATCACTTGCCTTCTGTGTTCTGGAGAAGCTGAGTCAGAAAACAACCCTTTTAATATTACAGTCAAGAACAGAACACAAGATATGGATTTTTCTTTTTTAAATAAAGGCCTTTGATCGGATATGCTCACACGGTACATCATATTTATTTGCAGTATAATCTCACTTGTGTTATTTAACATTTTATGCGATGTGCACTAAAGCCTCTAAAGCCACAGAACCTTCATAGGACTTTTCTTTTCAATCTTTTCACTGCAGCAGAGTCAGGAGGCCTGTGTATGTTATGGTCCCAGTGCCATTCAAGACCACCAGGGGGTGAAACATGTACGCGTGGTGTGCCACAATGTTTCAGGGAGGGGAAGGAGGTCTGTGCCACTGTGAGAGGCTTTGAATGGCAACAGCTGGCATCAGAGGAGTCAACTAACCACAAGAACGATCACATACTGGACAAAAAAACCGATGGAGAAACAACATAGAATCTCATGTGACAGGATTTGCATTGAGTGACCCAATTCATGTCTTCTAATACTTTTATAAAAGAGTGGAGTAAACTTGGGGCTTTGCACTTTTTAATACTACTATTGTAACCCTGATTGTCAGGGTTTTTTTTTTTTGTGTATTTGCATTTAGAGCCAATTGAATGTACATATTTATTCTAAGAAAAAAAAAGAAAAATCTTATTACAATTGAAAAACAAATTATTCTCAGCCCAAAGAGTCAAAAGATGCACACAAAAAAGTCGTGTTTGGTTCTGAATAGCAGGATCTATTATTGTGAATTGTTATGCAGTATGTGACATTAAAGTAGTAAGTAAATAACTTTGTGTTAGTGTTTTAATGGGCAAAGCTACGGTAGTTTAAACCTTTGCACAAGAATAATAAGGAAAGTTACTGATTATGACTCACAGCATATTAGTAACCACTTGAATACAGATGTTGCTTCTAGATTTTATAGTTACAAAAACATATATTTTTTCCCTTCTTTAATGAGGGGTGAGGGGCATAAGAGACGGTCAGAATAGAAGGTGGTAGAGATGCCACACTACTTTAGACAGTCTTACCTTCACTTTGCTACCTGACCTGTGGACTGCTTAGAAGTACAAATTGGTTAAACTTTTCAACATGAGGACCATCTGAGAAACTGTCTCAGAACAACAGCTGCCCTCGCAGCAGCAATCTAGAGTTAGCAACTGTATTAAAACAGGGCTATGGTTCGGACAAGGGCAGAACACCCTGGCACTGACAGTCTGAATTCAACCCCAGTAGGCTTGAATGTTCAAATCTTATGTATGGTAACCTATTTAGTCTTCGTAAAAACTTTGCACGCCATGGCCTACTTCTGTATGATAAGGTCTTTTTCAAGTTGGTTGTTCCTTGAGAACAGACTGATGAAAGAGCATGGAATCGCACCTTTACACACTGTGGGAGTGGTGACAATGAGTGGAAGTCCATCAGATGCTGGAGGGATCTGTGAGAGATAAATGCATGTGCGTGCGTGCTTGTGTGTTAGTTCTACCAGCACGTATTGTGACTGCAGTGTGGAGCGCATGGCGTGAGACAGTTATGGGTTAGAGCTTTCGCTGCTTTGTGGATGAAAGCTGCTATTGCTTGGGTAACTGTATTGTGTTTTGGGCTACTTACAGAACTGAGAAATGGGAGCATCCATTTGGGCTGAGGCACCCCCTTTGGAATTTAGTTTCTGGACCTGAGTGGGTGGGACAGGCTTGTGGGACTGGCCAGTGGCGCGATACATGGCCTGGACCCACAGGATGCGGTCCTGCTCGTCGTCGCTGGCAAAGATCACAGTGTCGCCTTCCTTCACAGCATTGAAGAAAGCCCTGCCACCATCTAAGCCTAATAACACAATGCTGGGGATCAGCTGGTAGATATTCACGTTGTGTGTGTCATGTGTTTATGTGTGTGTGAGTATAGGTAGTTTTATTATGTCTCGGTGTGAATCCTCACCTGGCTGGGGATCACTGTAGTCCACAGTATATCCATCCAGCTGCAAAAGCTCTTGTGGCTCTGACTTTTTCTCTCGGTAGCTGCACATTGCAAACGTATACTGACTCACCTGTAAAAATTAGCAGTCAAATCAGTCACAAATCAAATTATTCTATACAATTTTAAAGCTAGTGATTCTCAAACTGTGACCAGGCCCCAGTAGTGGGGAATAACACCAAATAAACTACTATTTAATTGTTATTGGCTTTTAAAAAATGTGGAATGTAGGAAGTTAAAGCTTTTTAGATTCTAAATTGGGACATGCTAGTTTTATATAAAACAACTATATGGGCTCATGAGTGGCATGTGCTCTATATTGTGTCTTGGTAGGTTTACAGGGACCTTTAAGCCAAAAACCGAAACACTTAAAAACATGTTTTGCTTTTTACCTGTACGAGGACAAAAAAACGCTTCTTCCAGCGCTTCCAAACATTCTTCCCAAAAGCCCACAGATACCTGTCAAAACATTGTTCACACATGATGACAAAACACAGGAAACATGTCATAAAGAACACAAATGTGAACTCCATCTGGTGCACTGAAGCAGAGTTTGTCATATTTGATCTTAAGTTATGTAGTTTTGCTACAAAATAACAAAAAAAAAAAGAAATTAGAAGTTGATCCAAATTCTTGACAAGTACAGTTTAACAGTTACATATATAAAATTTGAATAAACACTCTGCTCTGTGTTAGCCTCTTCTAAAATGATTAAATTAAACTACACATTGGCATCCACCAGGGGGAGTAATGCACTTCACAGTACTTTTCCATGGTAGGAGAGCAGAAATGAGGCCAAGGAGCTCAGAGGGTTGGAGTTCTATAGGAAAGATGTGGGATATAAAAATAAGAACACCACTTTCTCATGTTGCTTGACACTGGATCGCTTACCCGCAGTGTTTCATGTTCTGTGGTTTGTCCATACGTATGGCCAGTTTGATCTTGAGATCTTGGTCAGGGCAAGCCTTGGTCACAGTCATTTTGTGGAGTTCTGACTGTTTGGGGCTGTTAGGAGTTGGGTGGAGGACAACCTGCATTTGCAGAAAAGTACATCATTAAATACAAGAAATTATAGATGACCAGGTGGTAAATCTTTGATCTGTACAACACTGAGCAGTGCCAATCAGTCTGCTTGCATGCATTAGAGATTTTGTGCGTTTGCTTTTCAAAAGAAATAAAAAAAGGTAGTGAGGAAGCAGAACTGGGCTTTGCTCTCCCTCCCCAAAGAGGGGGGGTCTAATCTCTCTTTGCTGAGTTAAAGAGCTTTGAGGAAGCCTGCCAACTCTGCTGCAGTGGGAGATCAAAGAACCAAGGTCACTGCCACTACAGGGACGTCTGAGGCGCCGCTGCCCCGACGCAAACCAGCAACACCACCTTCCTTAACTACCTGTCACATTTACACGACAGGAAAAAGCAGGGTAAAGAAACGATTCATGTTTCTGCTTTGTTCATGTTTGAGTCCTGTTTGAGTAATGCTCAAAGGCTGGAAGTCTCTTGTTAGGAATGAGGCAAGAATTTTTTATCAGTCTACTCTTAACAGATGTGCAGCAGTCAAATTCAGATACAGCACAATGTGAAAATTTCAAAAAATGAGAGGCGTTTGTACTTTCAAAAGAGCTCATCGAAAGTATATATATATATATATATATATTTATAAATTGCAGTCATGTGACCCTGGTGACTCTTTTGTGCTTATTACAATCAGTATGATGCACAGCTACATAAACAAAACTACTTTGAGTGACTTTGCATGTACTTCTATAATCAAAACACAAGTTTGTTCTTATTATATGTGATGTGTATGCCCTTGCACTATCTTCAGCACTATGTCAAGATCAAAATGTGTTTGTGCGCTAATAAAATAATAAGCATAAATGTTACCCTGCCCAGTTCTTTGTCTTCCAGTGCCAGCACCCCTGTACTCTCTGTAAACAGTTTCACCTTGACAGCAGGCAGAGGGTGTGTAGTGGTGAAGTCACCTTGGGTCCCCCAGCTGAAAGAGACAACAAAAAGCACTCTAGAGGTTAGTTTCCATGACACCACGGTGAGTCTGTGTTCCCATCAATTGTCATTTTTAATTGCTAGTCAGTCTGGGAAACAGATTTTCCCATAGTTGCAGTATATTATATCTACATTACATCAAAATATCAGTAAACAATGTCAAATTCAAATCAAACTGTTTTCAGATTCTTTTTAGTTTAATCAAATACATTCAGCTGAGCCTCCTGGAACTAAAGCATACAAAAGAGGGTAGAAAACAAAATGTTTATGCACACAAACACTCCAATCTTTGTATCACAGAACAAAGAATGAGGTGGTCTGATTGAAGGCATTTAAAGAAAAACCCCCACAAAGATTACCGCAAAATTGCAACTTACAGTAAGTCAAAGTTGGAATAAAACCACACAAAATAAGGACACAACTTATTTGTTCTGACTGTTGTTCTTTGTCAGCAATAAATAAATAAACGGATCAACGAATAGCCAAAATCAGCTTATTTATTCTGCTGTATTGTTGTGACTCAAAAGTAAGACAAGCCTCTTTAAAATGCTTAAAATCTCTATAGAGACAAACCGCCAATGATTGGCAATATTTTTGGTACTGAAGATTTCTCGAGTTGATTTGTAGTCTGTTATGAGAAGTATTATGAGAAGTATTAATTCATCAGCTGCAGCTAAACAGTCCACGTGGAGAGCAAAACAGGAACTTCTAGCTGTATTTAAAATAAAACAAATTTATCCTCATTCATATTTGTGCTATAAATAATTCATCCATGGGAGGGGTAAACACTCTGGTTGTGAATCAATCTATAGTCCATCATGAATTGTGCCAGCCAGACTGGAATAGTCTTGTCACAAGTTGCATAGTTGAAACACAAAAAATGCAAAAAAAAAAAAAGCAAAAAAATGACATTAATTTACTTCAGTATCTACTGGTATTAAAGGTGTCATTTAGTTAGCTTCATTTCTACAAGGACAGTACGTAAAGGGACTTTGCTACATATTAGCCCTAGACATGCACCAGCCAGGCACCCGAATCATCTGATTTCTAGCATGTCTTTATGTCTCCAATTATGAGCTGGATATTTTAGGCATGTGGAACATTCACAAATGTGCACAGCAGCCAGGCAAATACTTTCACACACATTTACAGCCATCACAGCCACACACTAACATGCCATTAGTGTAGTAGCTCCTCACTGTAAGACACAAAGTTCATCAAAGTAAACTGTAAAGGAACCACCAGAATAACATTTGTAACAACAAACCTAATTAGACCCTTAAATCACTCTCAACCAGCTGAACGTGGACATTTTAAAGAAGCTAACAAAGGCAAAGGGGCTTCAGTGAGCCAGAGCTTATAGCCACGAGCCAGCAGCCAGTGTGAGCAGTGAAAGGATCAAAGCAGTTTCAAGGAACATGTCCTGTTATCTGGTTTTACTTATACACATACTGGAAAATTATGTAAGTGTCTGACATCTGTTTTGCTGCATAAATTCATTGCTTCTGCTATTGATTGCTAAGCTAAAATATGTCAGGTTTTAAAACATTAAGTACAGTTGAGGTTCCCATGCGCCACACTACGTCTTAGTATATATATATAGTTTGCCATGTAGGCTTAAAACTCATTACTATCTGCAAATATGTTGAATTTCACTAGCAAGGCACCATCTATCAGTATATGTTAGATCTAGGTTTGAGACTGTGCTTAGGGAAAGGCCTCACTGGTCAGATAACCCTGAGAGAGGGTGGCAAACTGAGAAAGAAAGAGACAGGTTCAGGTGGGTTGGGGTAAATGAGAAGAAATATGCATGTAGTGTATTAAGTATGGTTCTATTTCTGAACTTCTAAGTAGCAATATCCAACTAAACGTGGTTAGTGTTGTGTATATATAACCTAGAAGCCTACAGATGGATGCCCGGGTGTTGGAGAAATTGAAATAGCAGGTAGTGGTCCAGAGTGGCAAAAGCAGCTTGAAGCAATGTGGGGTTTTGCAGTGTAACTGTGAGGGCAAGAGAAAGAGAAGAAGAGCTGCTGACTGCCAGCGAGGAGTGACTGTGAGCTGTGTTGATTTCAGATGGAACCATTGAACCAGCATGAAGGTGACCTTGTGGCTTATTCTAAGGTCTATTAATGGACATGCCAGCGCTACCCTCCTGCAATTTTTTCCTACAAAAGATTATACAACTATGTGCCTGCTCAAATGGGTCAAATGAAAAAAATCAACTACAGAATTACGAGAGAATTAAATGAATGTCAAAACATTTATCGGCTCATCTGAGTTAAATCAGAACCACGATAGTCAGTTGAATGTCAGTCTGAGCACATGGCTGCTGAACACATCCAATTATTGTATGCAAATATCTTGCAGCAGTCTGTACATTAATACATTTATCTCATGTAGGTCTTTGTGGGTTTTTTTGTGTATAATTGTGTTTACTGCATATAAGCAAACACACACGGTTGTGTTTTTGTCACTTTAGAGGACATTACAATAATTTCTGGGAGGCTTACCCTAACCTAAAAGCAACTTTAATGTGCAGGTCCTCACAATGTCTGTAAATAGCTTTGTGTCCCCACAACATATGGAGTACACACACACACACACACATTACCCTTGCCTTGTTCTCCTCTAATCCGTCCCCTCATTCATGTCCTTCCGTCTCTCTTCATAAAATGGCTCTTAAATTAAGGAGATCAGAGGAAGACATTTGGGCCTTAAAATAGCTCAGATTTGCATGAATGTTTCATGGACATTTCTCCTGTATCTTGTACAGTGCAGTATTGGTTAATTAGAGGAAAAACGGGAGATATATTTAGCGGCGGATATATTTTTCATCATCCCCGTCATTGTTGTTAATAGAGTCTAATGAACTGGTATAACAAGAAGGGAGGCAACGGAATGATTTAGGATATGTACAAACTGTGGGGAATTTCACAGAGGGGAACTATGTTATTTCATTTTGTATTTAACATGCTATGGGATTTTTACAACACTCAACCAGTCAAAAGCATCGGCTTCAGCTGCGGATCATACCTTACTCCAGCAGCTTTATTAAAAGAGAGTCAATAAAGACCTGTGCTCTCCCATGAGTTTAGAGATTTACTGTTAAGACAAATTTTCATAAAACCCACTTTTATTAAAGGTAGTACATGCAGGAAGTTCTACGTGTAGACTTATATAAAAGCAACTCCCTCCCCCATCCACTCAAAATCATTACTAACAGGTCACTAGAAGTGTGTGGTCTTAAACACTGATCAGCAACAGCACCTCTGATACTTTCAGTTCCAATTTTAAATCAAAGAGAAACACAGCATTTCTACTTTTACGTATTCTGGATAAATGATGGGATACCCAGCTGTGCTTACACACACTTTTGTCCCAGCTATCGATTATACATAATGATGCCAACATGAATCTACTGCATCGATAGCATGCTGATTGAATTTAATATAAATCAATCAACCTAATAATATTATTTGAGTACATCAATATGGGCTGAAAAAAATTGCCTTGTTTTGGAAGTTAGTGAAAATCACCCTGATCCATCAACAGAGGCACCGCTTGCCACTAGGCCAGGCAGACAGCTGCTTGATACCACTCACTCCCGACTCCACTCGCTCGGTCTGGCTTGAATGACAACATTTAAACAAACTACTGAATACAAAGAAAGATAATCAATAAAAATGAAGAGGAGGTCCTTTTCCTGTTTCTTTTCTCTATCTGGGAGCGACAAAAGAAAATGACAAAAGAAGAGGAAAAGGAGAAAAGAGGTAAGGTAATTCTGAGTGACATAGATAAAAACGAGTAGATAGATAATTTATAACATAATGGGAATTTTTGACTAGATCGCCCACAGACTCTAGACTTGCTGCTACCCATCAATCCAGATGATCGTCATCCAAAACACAAGTGGTATCAAACTATAATGTAAATGCCAGGATACAGTGTTTTCTCTGTTTCATTGTTTATTTTCTAAATGCGTAGCTCCCCCTCCTCCCCAAGCCAGTACAAATGTACAGAGTCTGATGATGACTTCATTAAAATTGCTAGACAAGCCAGTCTCTGCTCTGAATTCACACAAAATCTAGTTATTGAGAATCTTTTTCACTGGGTTATATAAAGGTTGTGTGTGCTTTAAAAATTACTGCAATGAATAAGACAATATCCAAAAATATGTTTAAAAATATATCTCTCGTTCTCGCTATTGATGCTTCCACTTCTCATTCACTTTCTTCCTCAACTGCTGTTCACTTTCTCTATATATATCTCACTGAGCCAGGAACGAAAGACTAAGTTTGAATGTTGTATTTCTAGATAATATCCCAAGACTGCTGCAAATCATATCATCATCATTAAGTGCAGGTATTTTCCATGTATAGGTGTTTGAGATCAGAATCTCCTGCCCTGGTCCCAAAAAAAAGGGGTTCAAATAAGAAAATAAGCAAACTCTTGTTTGGTGCTTTTCCATTTCCTTTAAATGTAGTCATTTACATACAAAGTGCCTGTGAGAGAGAAATGAGGAAGACTAGTGAGAGCACCAAGAAGCCACTGGGTTGTGGGAGAGTTTAACAGCATACATTTAGAGTATTTTTTCTCAGAGCCAATTAATTTCTCAAAGTGTGGTTCAGCATGGATCTTACATTACACTTTGTGTTACCATTACATAGTTTTGATCGCAAAGCTCAAAACCACTGATGGCTTATCCAAAGGAAACAACAACAATCAATTATTAACACTTATTATTAACACATTAACATTCATCTTCTATTAAACCAGAGGTTTGTCTTCAGTCTTCAAAAGGGTTGAAAACTGAAGAAAAGCGATTCCTCAGTTGGCATCAGTGCCTACGCACTATTGAATTGAGTTACGTTATTAAGGTATTTGTCATTCACATGTATACATGTGGAAAACCATGCAGGTGTATGCTAAGGCTCTTACGTTGGCTTGGATGCCTCTGCCTGGTCAGTCTGGAGTTTCTCGCCTCCCTCCACCTCCATGGTGCAGTAAACAATCCTGTTTGGAGCCAGTGATTTCAAGCCCTGCACTTCCATGATCACCACCTGGGAAGTACAGACACCTCAATGGAAGTTACTGATGTAAAGTGATTTATCTCTAAAAAGAGTTTGAAGAGACGGCATCTTATGGGCAGGTAGCAGTTATAGGCAGTAATTTTTCGAAACAGTATGGCAGCCACAAAGACGATTTAAGCTTACGGGCAGTGCCCTCATTGTACAAAAATGTAGATTATAGTTGATTTTTTTTTTCCACTGGAACAGCCTGTAATAATTTCAGATTTCCTTCCAGTGAAGTATAACTCTCTATCATCGAAAGTGCTAGTAGGAATAATCTGTCACATCAGCTCTTATATTCACTGTTTAATAACTCAGAACACAATATAGCGATAACACTGCCAGAGGTAACTCTTAAATTGTAACCATGAATTTCAAATGGGACAGCCAAAGGCAGAAATATGTGCTGGCAAGACAAGAGTTTACTTTGAGCAAAAGTATTTTTTAACTTTCCTGTATATTATGCTGTTTGTTATCTAGTCATCTTGCAGATTTCCCTTGGGGGTTGTGGGAGGTATGTGCTCTCAAAAAAAAAATTAAAAGAACATTTAAAAAATGCATCAGATCTCAATGAGAGAGAAACCATGCTGGATATCTTTACTGATATGGATTGGATAATGTGTTGTGAACAAAAGGATGCCACGTGGTTTGATGGAAATGTTTAGCAACTTAAAGACACCCAAAAACCAAAAATGCTGCAGCAGGTCCATTTTGCTCAAGTTTCATTGCAGCACCAACATGATAGCTAAATAAACATGGCCTAACAACATTGCATGCTCCTAAACAACGGATGGTGTCCTGGGCAATCTGCTCCAAGATCTGTGATGTGCAATTCTAGAGGAACCTCTGTAGGGTTCAGGTATTGCCTCCTGCTGCCAGTGGTGATACTCGCCTTAATCAAATGCAAAAACATGAGGAGGGAAAATATATATGTCCGGGGGATGTCTTAACAGTAAAATCATGCTGCTCTTTCTATGTACTCAATGCAGGAATCTAACACTGTAAATGACTTGTTGTGTATCACAGGTGATTCCACCTAGAGTCTCTGAAGAGATGAATTCTTTCAGTGCTTGGAAATAAAACTTGGTGCTTTACCAAAGACCTATCACAGTGCCACCTCACAAAAACACATACTTCTTTTGCTACTGTGCAAATGATTTCAGACTTCAGTCTTTAGAGTGGTGTACCAAATTGTTTGTGAGCAAACAGAAAAAGCAGGGTCTTATTCTTCTGCACATTATGTACTTCCTGATTCTGAAATAGCACCGCATCATAACAAGTGAGGTGCGATTGCTCCCTGTTCCATGGTAATAGCTCATCTCAGACAAGCCGATAACAAGATGACTCACATTTCCCGTTAAGGAGCAGGTAAAAGGGGGTTTTTGTGCGTATGTGTTTATGCCAGTCTGTTCTTCGCATGGCGTCTGTTCAGTCCCCTGAACAGGTCTGCTGCCTGTTTCTATACTTAGTCCTAAGCAGTTGATAAAAGTTGTGAATTAAAAGTTATGTTGTAGACAGAGGCAGTTTTGCATTTAAATGGCATTTTGCTATATTTGGAAATTCTGAAAAAGTCAGTTCTGCAAAAAGGATTTAATCTATTTCACAATACCATCATTAAGGTGTCTGATTAGTCCGAGACTCATTCTGACATTTATAAAGAACTGTCTCGAAAAAGAAGAAGATACAAGGATGTCTCTGAAAGAGACGTCCTTGTATCTAACTCAACAGGCTATTAACTTCTGTATTCTCACATTAGCACAATCAGACGTCACACTGACTTAATAACAAGTAAATTAAAGACTATTTAATGTCTGAGCCAGGTGCATCAGACACTTGTCTTCTCACATGGATCTCCTTAGAGTCTATGTCTAAACCTTTCTAAATATCTATAAAGGTTTAGGGATGCAGTGAGTGTGTGAAAATAGCTTATTTTCTGCAAATATCCTTACTTCTCTTGAGTGCCTGAAACATGTCAAAATCATCCAAACTTTGTAATGCTTTGTGATTTTCACATATTGAACATATCATCATATGCTCATATCTAGTATCTAATTACCTCTAAAGTAAAGGACAGGACCACATCAGATTTGGACAGTGTGTTCTCATCCTCCTGTCCCATATCAATGATGGAGGTATTGTGTCCCCGCTTCAGCTTCTGGAGTTTAAACTCCCCGCCCTTAGCCACAGGCATGCTTTCCAAGTTGGCCATCAGCTGATTCACTGAAGACTTGAGTTCCTCGATGAACATGGCCTCCATCTCTTTAGATACAAATTTGGGGAACTTTCCACCCTGTTGACAAAAATATGAAAAGGCTCAGAAGAGAACTACAAGTTGGGTAAATACAGTAACATTTGTAAATACTTCCCATACACTACACTTTTTCCACTACTATGTTTATAAATGTTACAACATATTGGCAACATATTAACTATATAACAAAGCATGAGTTCCCCCGCTGAGTCTGACTCACTCTGGCAATCTGGTCTGCCATCTGAAGACGACCATCCAGCTCTCGTCTGATCTGTGCAGCCTGCTCATCCAGGTTGTCCAGCTATTGGTAACCAAAAAAAAAAAAAGCAAGTCAGTTGGATCACACTAGGTACTGCAATGCTTTAAATGTGAAATCTTATCATTATTGTTATTATTATTTATTACTGTTAATAATGACTTGTTTAGATATAGATAATTAGCGAGTTTTGTTGGAATGTCAAGGCAGCTGACGAGGTGCACGTATGCTCATGAGCAAGCAGACAGGACTTGAGGAAGAACACACCCCGGCATATTGCTCTTATTGTATATAGCCAATTAACAGTTGGTGGTGGTAATACACAGAGAACTGTAGTAAACACAATGACGAATAACACAAGAAATTTGATATGTTTATCAGACCTTGAGGGCACATGGTCTAAGGAAACTATCAACACTGATACAGCAGGAACACATATATTTTTCATTTCACGCACTCTTCCTCCATGTCACGAGCTGCCACATACATTTCCTAAAATGCAATTTGGGCTACAACAGTTCAGTGAGATAGATGGGTTTCTTGTTGTTACTTGTATTAGACGCAAGTAATGCCACATTGCCTTAGACAGAAAATATGAGCAGGTTACAGAGATCTGGTAAGCGCTCTAGTTTTTAAACTTTCAGATTTTCACTTCAGGAACAACCGGTGCTGACTCAAGTGACATGGCCTAAAGGTCTTACGTTGGATTAAACTCCCTGTGGAGTCAGAAAAGGTGTTACTTTATGTGAATCAATTTAAGTGAATGAACTGTGAAGCTGTAGACTTGGGACTTGGACTCAAGTCACACTGGATTCACAAACATAAAGACACTCAACTTGACTTTGTGTTGCTAAAATACTGAAAAACACTCTACTGAATGTGGTTTTGTCTTTGAGCTCTGTCAAGCTGTCATAAATAATTAATGACATAACAAAGATGTGGGCAACATCAGCTCACGCACACTTTCAGCTGCAGATGCTGGAAGGGGAACAAACAATACTCTAAATTTAGATAATTAGATTTTAGGTAGTGGATAATTATTGAGAGACCATTTTTTTCTTTTAGCAAGTATCTAATTTTTCACAAGAAATAGAACATAAATAAAGTAAAAGTAGTAAACAAAAAACTACTATTACTTAAAAATACTGCGACACTGGTGAAGCTGTTGTTTATGGTAAATGGTACTTAAATATAGATAAATCTTATATAGTGCTTCTATTCTATCTGAGTAATCAAAGCACTTAACACAACATGCACATGCCTCATTCACCCATCCACATCCATTCAAGCTAGCACTTTTTCTACACCTAAGTACTTCGTAACATTTACACACATTCACACACTGATGGATGCATCGGAGAGCAGCTAGTATCTTGCCCAAGGATATTTGGCATGCCGACTGGAGCAGTAAGGGATAAGACCATCAACCTTCTGATTACTAGCTGAATTAGTTTATGGGAATACAGCATAACAAATGTGAGTGGGCGCTCATTTGGTTACAATTACTTGTTCGTGCAATCGTTTTTATTTTTATTAATTTATGTTTTCCATCATGACACACGTCCTTTGCTGTGATTGCTCAGTCCACTCTCAGTACATCTGATGTTAATGACGCATTCATTTTCTTACACTGCAAAATGAACTTGTTTCAAGACATCTTGTAACTAGAGAAAAACTGAGATTTTTTACTTGTATTGAGTGAAAAATCTGCCAGTGAAACAAGATATTTTAGCTTGAAATAAGTGAAAAAAAATCTTGTTTCACTGGCAGATTTTTTCACTTAATACAAGTGAAAAATCTCTAGTTTTTCTAGTTTCAAAATTAAATGTCTTGAAACAAGTTCATTTAGCTTACTGAAATGTTGCCCTTTAGCTGATTATGTCTTATTTTAAGTGTAATGAGATATTTTGACTAGAAATAAGACAAATATACTTGGTAAGATTTTGAGTTTTTGCAGTGAAACACTGATCCAATGCAGGATCATAGAGTGGCACGGGGGTATCTCAGAATTACTCCCTGAACAGATGACAAGTGTATCACAAGGCTAACAGAGATGCTAACATTAACACCTACAGCCAATTTAAAATTACCAGTTGACATAACAAGAATGTGGGAGGGGGACACAGAGAAAACACGTATACTAAGGCCCTGCTATCCACTGCATTCAAACTCCAGGAACAGCCTGCTACAAAGCGACAGCACTAATCACTGCACCACCGTGCCACCCTTATGACTCACTAGCTTAACGTTAATAATGAGTTACCAAAATCAGTAAGCTGTTGCTTTCTCTTGTTCTGGCATCCCAAATTAAATACACCAGCTTGGGTCATTTGCTTAATTGAGTGCTTTCACTGTTATCACAGGTTCATTCACATTACAGCTTTTGGTGCAGATGTGCCACGATCAAACAGCTGATTTCAAATTGATGCCTCTGGAAAAGCTAAGCTGGGTGAGCCAAAAAATGACAACAACAGTGATAAAGAACAGCTCTGAATGGTTTTTGGTGCACAGGATCAAAACGAGAGATAACGCAACTTTTTGTTACAATATTTGAAAAGTGTCTCGACTGGACAACATTAGATGCAGGCCTGACATCTGTTAGCCTAAATTTTGCCCCAGAGTAATGATATGCAGGGAAATCTGCGTCTTTCTTACATCAATAATGAATGAGAGTTTTATATTAGCTGACACAAGGAAATAGTGGAAATGGCTGATGTCTTTTTCATGCACTGTGCTTCTGTGTGTTTCACTCCTTCAGTTATTCTCTCAGCCAAAATATCTCATTCTTGTCAGATTTGATGTTGTGACTCACCAGTCAGCACCGTTCCCACTATGAGGTCTGCAGCCTAATTGAGATGGGGTGTTTTTTGCAGCACAGTTGCACCTGGGGAGCCACAAACCTCTCCACCCAGTGGTGTGATGTGTTTTACAGTGAAAAATAAAAATCAGCCCCATACCACCACGGCGCTGTAAAACGGTAAAATTCTTAGTTTTACATGAGCATTAAAACTAGTGGGGAAATATGACACTACAGTTTTTGGGGCACACATATACTGTATCAGCTTGTGTTTATAGTAGATTCAAGAGAAAGTAAATCTCTAGAATAAAAATACTTTAGATTGCCAAACGAATCAGGAGCATGAGCTGGGCTGTAATAATGTAAGTTCTTTAAAATAATTGATATTTCTTACTGTCTATGACTAAACAATCATTCAATTATTTGAAAACATGGCAATATTATTGGGTTAAGTGACTTTAAATATGACAAACTTGAAAATAACATGAAATATTGCCCCAACAGAAGGAGGATACCTTTAAATATGTGATGCATATAGCATGGTGATCTTGAGAGGGGTAATGTATCACAGTCAATTTTTGATTTTATCACTAACAGCCACTTGGCCTCACCAGCTGAGCTCCTGATTCTATTTGTGATAACAGTGCTTTAAACTCCTCTGGTCTCCTGCTAATGGGATGCGTGCCAGACCTGACCTCTCTGTGCCTTATGGTATTTCACTCACTTATATTACATTAACAGGCCTTGTCTTTCAGGCTTTGCCATATTGATTCTTTGCCCCTTCCAGCAATCCTTTTTAAGAGAGAATGAGGTGAAGTCACGGTGCAGCCATTAGAAGCAGGGGAGGGGTGTAGTAAGTAACACACAGGAGGGAAAAGACTGACACAGATACCCGTGGTCACGGTCTGTGCATTGGAAAAAAAAGGCAATAAATTTTAGAAGCTCAGTCATGCAATTAATGGAATATTGTTTTCATTACTGAAATGTGTTATCAGTTTGTAATATATTCAGATGTGTGTTAAATGGTGAACTGTCAAGTGTGGTGTGCTACCAGTGTTGGCCACTGAACAGCCACCCTACTACATAACCCAGAGTTCCTGTTTAGTAGAGCACATAATCAGACTTTGCCACCAGCTGCAGCAGAATGTCTGCATTAAAAGCACAGCAGTACTCTGCCACGCTGAGACTCTTAAATGATGGTGAGCATCCTGTGGCAGGAAATATCATGAACCAGAGTATTATTTTCATTGTCCAAGAGCAAAAAAAACCCCCAAAACAGATTTATCCACAGCCACAGCTCTAGATCCTTTCTCTTCTTTCCTGCTGCTGCTGGTCTCGTGCTGCCTGTCAAAACGCTCAGAGATCTGGGTAATGTTGGACTGCGGTGCAAGCGACATCTGATTCGTGCAATCCCAAAAGAACAGCCTGGAAATTCAGCAGCTCAGCCTGTCAGTGTCTGACGTTGCATTTTTATTGTATGTGTGCTGTGTGCTTTCCCCCCTCATGCTAAACCCAAAGAATACGACACTCATAAATAAACCCATATGTAGAGGAAATATCTCTTCATAGGAATTTTTTTTATAAGTCAAATCGAACAATGCATTAGCAGATATGTTTTTTCATTACAGATATGTGTAAATTGCAGTTCATCTGCAGGATTGCTAACATGGAAAGAGCACGGGAAGCTAACAGATGCAATGTGAAGGGGGGGATGGGGTCGCATTTCTTCTCTTACTGCCATCTCTGCCCTAACAGCTTTGAAAAGGAAAGACAATGCTTGCTGTGAAAGGGGAGGAAAGCTGATGGACCTAACAGCCACCACCTACTGAGGCCCACAGCACCCCAATCTTATCAGGCCTACAACTACTGAAAGGTCACTATTGTCAGCGGCCCTCAGGGACAATATAGGTGGACAGGTAATCCCATATAAATAAGACTGGCTAAAAGGTAAATTTCTGTCTATGTTACAGCACCATTGCAGCTAAATAAAGGTGACACTTCCTCAGTGTTAGCTAGGCTGACAGCAGGTTAAAGGTGACAGAGCAGAAGCAGGCGGGTAGTTAACAGCTCAGCTGATAACACATTCCCAGGTGGATGCTGGGACATTAGCAAGAGCCTGTAAACATTGCCAGAGGCAGATTCTTATAAAGACCAAAGACAGGGTGGGCAGGGCTAGATGGGAGCTAGATGGGACCTGCAGGACTTGAAGCTGTCCTATATTTAGAACTGCTGCTCTGTGCATCAATGTGTTTGTGCTTTATGTGTCTTTATCTGCACAATGTGAGAAAAGGCTGTGCTTGTTTGAGTGTACCATTGTGCAAGGTACCCCAATTAGAAAATGTAATTGCAACTGCATTTTTTTCATCTAACCTCATGCACATCTTCAACACAGAGCTCCAAATGGGCCATGTTCTTAAAACAAGGGACGCCTCAAAATAGGAAGTATGCGTGAATTATATTCACCGTGAGTCCTAAAAAATTATTTGAGTTTTTTTTTAGACTTCTATACAAATACAAATTCACATCAAAGGGCTCCCACTTACACCACTTAACAACACATAAGAAATGTTATGTCTCTTTTATTATATGAGTCTTAAAGATTGTAACTCTACTTTTCAGAAGTCTTGTTAAGAGTCTTAAACTCAAAGAATGGCACAGACTCTAAAATCCTTTTATGGAAGCTGTTTGACATGTCGATTAATCTGTTTTCAAACCTGCTGCATGATTCTTTTAAACAGGTCCATCCTGTTAAACACTATGATGGGCATAGCTTTTTCGATCTTTATAGCTGACCTATAATAACTCTATTAGCAGAACAACATGATTTTGATTATATCCATGCCTTATTCGGCAGCGTACTCTATATAAAACAATAGTGGAGTTAGGCATAGAGCTTTTTGGCAAGAGCATCCTAGAGATAGTGTGAACCCCATTAGAAGCAGGCAAAGCTGGTGCTCAAGCACAGCAACACTGTAGCCAAAGTGTGCCGTGAAGCAAGGGCAGTCTGTCTCAGAGATAAAGGCTTGTGTTGCCTGAGAAACTATCAGCAAGAGTAGGTGGGAAGGTCATCACTCAGAAAACGGAAGAACAAAAGATGAGATCGGAGGGAGCTGAGCTACAGCAGATGGAGACCTTCAGAAAAAACTTCATTATCAGGATTTCCTAATATGTTTTGCAACCTCCAGAGAATATAGGATTGTACAGTATGGTAGATCTTTGAATGCAGGAAGCTAAAGTAAACTGAGCTTGGATTCAATGCAATCTGTGGCTAGAAGGCCAAAACAGGCTACAGGGAGTTTGAGCCAGAACAATATCAAGGCTATTCTGCAAGACGGAAGTGTGAGCGAGGGCCCATCAACATGTGAAAACCTCCCCGGTTAGTGAGTGTCTCTGGATAAAGAGAAACGACTCCACATGGGTTTCCAAGTACTGATTTCTGCTTATGGGTAAAGCTTGGATGCCCAAATGCATCAAAGCACAGAGGAAAAACAAGAAGATGTCACGACTCACTTGGCGTTCCCACAGAGTGTTGGCACCATGTCTTAAGGACTGGACTTGGGGAATATTACCAGCTAGGACTATACAATAGTCTATCAGCACACTTTTCAGGAAAAGAAGTTGTTATTTTGCTGCTACCAAGCTGTTTTTTTAATAGTTTTCCCATATAATCATTGTCTCGATTCCATCCATATATCAATCTTCACAATTCATTTCAGCATTCCTGCTTTTTCAGCTAGGAGGTGGCTTGCCAGGCAAAGCAAATGCTTTCATCCTCTCTCAATCCTGTGTGATGTGAAGAGGCTCCATTACGCCATTATACCAGCTAAAGGCTAAACCAGGAAGAGCTCAGGCCTTATTTCCCAACTAACAGTTGCTGACATAACAAATTTAAGGGGAAAAGGAGGGATCTCCTTTAAAATCCTGTCAAAGACAAATGGATTGGAATATTGTCTTTCGCTCTGGGCGGCCATGATTTACAATTCTTCAGGGGGGAAAGTTTCATTTTGTTTGTGCTTTTCTTTTTATTCTCAGGCTCAGGTAATTTAATCAGTCGCTTGAGATTAGAGAATCATTTCACTAAGTGAGAGCCCATTGATGTGAATAAATATCAATGATTAAAACAACTCAGAAAGAGAATCTGTGAGCAGTGGCATAAGTTGTGCCAAAATGATTTGTCAGCTAATTACTTCAATTCCTTCAGCAACCCCCATAACTAGGTTCCCACCTAGCTCTACAAGAGAGTGAGGACTTTACCGAGCAGTTGTTGACCTGAAAACGTGGATAATACGATTCCTTCACTGCTCACTTCTCTCGAGGTGATGCAAGAGAAGTGACTATCATGCCATTAACAAAAATGCATCAGCTGCTAGCAATGGATACAAAATTTCATGTTGTAAGCTGCAACAGCAAACACAAATGCTTATGGGTTGGTTTGATTTTTTGTTTGCTTTTTTCTGCGTTTTAGATTGTTTTTTAGTTTACACTATCAGCTGCTTATCATAGGGACCAAAGCTAAAGACTGTAATACGGAGACAGAAACCTATAAAAAAGTAAAGATCAATTTATCAGTTTAAATCTGCATTTTATTTTGACTGCTATGCTGCCAGACAGCTGTTCCTGATCTATAGCTGAGTGCAAAACGCAACAGACTCTTTTTTACAAAAGCTATAATTTTACCTCGCAGAACATGCTGGACTGCTGCTTTAAAGCAGTGTTTTTCTGAATTGGTGTTACTTACGTCATTTTAACTAATACCTTAAAAAAATCCACACTATCTGACTAATAGCAATAAAAGCAGGCATCAACTCTTGAGCTAATAAAAAGAAAAAATACTGCCAACAGCTGTAATGGCCACTTAAGGGTTTCCAAAAACTCCAAACATTTTGTCTGATTTAGGCTCCTCCAGTTAATCCTTGTAGAGCCAATGTAACCAACATAAGTGGCTGAACTTGTTACAAGCATTCATGCATTTGTGTGTTGTTTTATGTGGTAGTCACCTTGTTGATTTGCCACATATAAAATAGCAAGAAATGCAGCGGGCATTGACAGTACTAAATAGTTGTGGGCTGCATCAAGGTGACAATTACATTTTCAGAGAGGTGCATGTCAGATTATGGTGTAAGTTACGCCATAGTTTTAGAGGTGGTTATAACATCCCTACAGTGTAGAATTAACATTAAAGTATAAATCTGCATACTAGATTTCCATGTTAAACTTCATAATAGCACATAGCAATTTTTGTCTATAAAGTTACGCATAGCAATCACAACAACTGCATATTAGCTACAAAAGGAGTTCAAATTTTGTTAAGGCCTAATCTTTGCATTATTAGGAGTGTCATGGTTTGGATTGGCTGGCTGATGCTGGAACAAGTGAGTGCTAACAGTAGCTCTTCTAGGCTTCACCTCAGCTAATTTGAGTCATGAAATTTTGACCAAATTCATCCTTGTTTGTAGTCTTGGCTTTTGGAACATTTTTATTACAATTATCTGACCACTGATACAGACAGCCCATCAAGAAAGCCTGTGCTCCAATTTTGGTTATTGAAATTTGAGTATTTTATTTACTACTGAATGCTAATTGGCAGGCGCCCGTGTCTATTTTTTACAGTCTACTGATCAAACTTAAGTTTCAGTTCCTAGCATTAGCTGATGACTTAGGACTCCATAAATCATATGTATATGGTCAAACAAAATGCGATTATAACAGCAGTAAAAAGTTCAGTTTGACCAATGCTTGCAAAACTCTCAACATTTATACATAACACTTTCCTGGCAGTCTTAAAACTGGCTTTTCACATTACTATTTTAGTCAGAAAAAACCCAATACAAAGATATTTTCTATAAATGCTATCATATGAAGATTATAATTGGACACAAACTTCAACATAGATTAGACTAATTATGACTTTCCAGTGTAGACACCATGCACATTTTAAGTTATTTGGTCATGCTTGGTGTCACAGTAGATAAATAAATGTTCAGCCATTAGTCAGTAGACCACGCTCAGAGTTTGGCTGGCGCAGCAGCTGGCCGTACACTTCTAATCAGTCAGTTAGTCATTTCCAGGGGCTGCTCTTACTTTTAGCACGAGACAGAAATAGACCAGTGTTTCCTTTGACTAGTTAAATGTAACTGCAAAAAAATATAAATCCCCAGTGATAAGAGCTAAAAAATGATGGCCTCTGAATCCCAGCCAATCCATGAAAACCTTTCATCAAATCCCAGCAACCCTGAGCCATGCAGAATGGATTGGTGCATTTCCTTTTAGTGCGGATTTTATCATGTAGTGGAGGGCAGTATGCAGCAGCTGGTTGCTTACTGCTCCAAGTCACCAATAGTAGAGTCAAACGCATTTATTATAGCTGCTAAAGAAATAAAACAAGACACCAAGAACACCTGGAATAACAGTTGCAGTGAAAACGGATATAAAAATGAATGCTCTTATGCAGATTTTGCATCTTTCAGAAGGAGACACATAAAAGACCAACTTACCTGCAACTGCAATAAAAAGGTGAAGAAATATATTTGTACATTTATACTGGTGCATTGTT
Source organism: Hemichromis elongatus (assembly GCA_015108515.1). Lineage (NCBI taxonomy): Eukaryota > Metazoa > Chordata > Actinopteri > Cichliformes > Cichlidae > Hemichromis > Hemichromis elongatus. Next base: position 44,519 of record VUQR01023357.1, on the reverse strand, counting down.
AATTGTTGATCTGCATTGTTCGAGCTAGTTTTTGTTTGAAGAAATGGTATGTTTTGCATACAAATTTGTTACCCTATACCATCAGCTCTGCTGCCAGAGTGTAAAATAAGTAGGTTAGGCATCTTCAAAGGCTTGAGAGGAAAAATACACACTGAATATGAGTGCTATAGCAATGTATTGCTCATACGCATCAGATCTAAATACATGCAGAACACAGTCTATATAGTTCGTTTCCATCTGAGACATTTCAATCCAAATCAGTTAAGTGCTTTAAAAACTAAATTGCCTCCCATAAGATGTGTTCATTAGAACTAAATGAAATTAACTAGTGACCAGATACAAAGGTGTCAGAGGTTTCCTCCAAATCCTGCCAAATCGCAAAGACAGGCAACATTAGCTGTACTTTTAGCTCTCTCATAGTGAGTAGTAAAGACAGCAAGGGAAGGAGAGTTATGTCTGACACAAGCACCCAAGTGTCCACTTTTATCCACCAGCAATCACAATATATCTCCACTACAATGGAGCATTGCTTGTCTGGTATCAAGGGATATATGTCAAAGAGACTAATTTGCTTTTATAATATCTCCATTTAACACTAGTGCTAACAGTTCCATGTGGGACAAATATTTATAACTCTAAATGCATCTACAGTCATAAATGTGCCGCTGTTTTTATTAATAATCTATGAACAAATTATCTGGTTCACACCCTCCAAAAAGGCAACTAGCCTGTGGTATAATAAGGATAAAAGATTTGTGTGTTGTTGTGTTCTAACCACAATACACATAGAAGTTGTGGTGTATAGCTGCGAAGGGAAAAAAGGTGATGAAATAAACTTGCTGCATTAAAATAAGCACAAAGAATGGATCTGATAAACCACAGCAACAGTTTGCACTGTGCATGATATTAGGCAGTTAGTCTAATTAAAGAATTAAAGGGCAGTGGACTATGCTCAGAGGTTGGCATGTCCTAACTTGGGACAGAATTTGAAAAACTTTAGCCTCACGCATGTATTTGGTTTAAGAAGGAAGCCCAGATGTGGCTTGTGATGCTTTACCTGGCAGGCTTGATAAAGCAGCTGGTGCTCAAACTTTTTGATGCCGAGGATATTCTGAAACATCTCGTACAGCTGGTCCTTGCTGAGGATCAGCTCAGAAGCCGCGCTGGCAGTCATGCGTTGCTGCGCCTTCCGCGGATCCTCATCGCCACGGTAGATGGTGTCAAACTTGGCCATCCAGGAGCTGAGCACCGTCTCTTTGCTCAGACCGTCAATCTCCGGAAGGCTGCGCACGCGCTTCTCGATGTGCCTCTTAAACACTTCCCTGAAATCGTTGGCTGAAAAGCCGCCACTCTGGACCATCTTTGCCACACGGTCACTCTTCAGAAACACCTACATTGCGAGAGACCAGTGTTAATAGTTGCAGCTGAATATGTGATGCATTCAAAAAATAATAATAAAAAAAAGATTATTTTAAAATGATGATCGGTAATTCTATGGTAGCTCTGCTGTCAAATTCTGCTTCAAACAGTAAATATCTGTCTTCAACAGCAAAACAAAACCATTAGACTGAATAATAACTTTGGAGTGAAAAATCAGAGCATGTATGCAATTGCTGTGACTCAAGACAGGCATTCTGTGTGCAGCTAATGACAGCCTAACAGGGACAGATCCAGACAAGGCAATATTGTCACTGCATCAAGTGAAGCAATTATCAAAGATGACTGCTTTGTTATTTTGACAGTCAAATTTTGTTCTTAGCATTCATCATGACTCAAAGCAGTGACTACTGTGCTGAAACGCCAGAGTGCAGCGGTAAATTACTCATGACATTTTATTTCTGAAATTCATATGTCCAAGTTTTCTATTACACCAATAATGGCTAAATGACTATATAAGACATCCCATACCCTACATGAGTGAAAGAGGGATGCACATTTTCAGGTTTTCAATAGTTAATTCTGAACTTGTTGTGTATTTCATATTAATGTTAAATATCACAAAAATAAATGAGATTCCTGTTCGGCTGTCACGCCTGAGTCAGTTATCTCCTAATTAACTTCTGCAAAAAGAGTAATTGTGTGTGCGTTTCCTGAGGGTTCCAGTCTCACGTTAACGCTTTTCATAACGGCTTGTTTTTCCATCACTAATTCAACATATCCCGCTATATGTAATTCCCTTTGTCCTGTAAGCATTGTAGTAATGACTTTTTTCATCTGCAGATTGAATAGTGAGCTTGGAAAAGATGGCTGTGTCAACCACATGCTCTGACTCATAATCTGTGCAGTGAAAAGCTTCAGCCACCATTTTAACACTCAGAATTCAGGCATTTTGACATGGAACAGCAAGAGCGCTGTGCAGTGCTTTTCTGACTTTTTAGATTGAAAGCTACACATTTTAGAGAGATATAGCGAATATCCTGCACGCACAACAGTAAGCACTGTACAAGAGTGAAAATGCATGATTTAGAATCGTATGAAATGCAGCGTATTTGGAAGCATTAAGTGCCTGTGTCTGAATGAAAAGCTTATCACTGTGATTGTGCTGCTATGGCTACTTATGGTGTGTTGATACCTCAGAGTAACTCTGCACAGCGTTGATGAATGCCTCATCAGCCACAATTTGTGTGTCTCCATTGAGGAAGGCCTGGAAGCGATCCTTGGTCTGCTGAAGCTGCTGCTTGGTAATCTGTAGAAGCAAGGACAAACAAATAATATGTCATGAAAAAAAACCAAGAAAGCCAGAAAATATAACTTTAAACCAAATAATAAAGTCAATTTTTCATTGTTTACCTTGGTTAGAGTCACACAAATCATGGAGCAAGCATTGAGCATGCTTCCCACCATTTTTAACCAGATATCGCCTCTTAGGGAACTTCATTTCCTTTAACTGTATCTCATTCTCATTCTGTGACTCATTCTTTCAGTCACAGCCCACAGAATATAAGTGCAAGTGGATTTATGATGGTAAACTGAGTGTTTGCTAGCTCCATCTTTGCATCTACATCCTAAACCCACATTACCTCTAGTGCCTCTGAACAGCAGCCAATCATACTACCTTTTCCACCATCACTTATAGATGAAATGTGTTGCCTAATGGATTCCCCACTTGAAACCTAAACAGAGGAATCTGCCAAATTAAACAAATCACACTCAGCTAAAAAAGGGCTGCAATGGTTGCATATAGTGTGCCGACTAAAACATCTCTAATTGCATTGTCCAGTATTTTTTTCTGATTAAAGCCCTACAAAACTAATCACTATATTAGTCATTAATAATGTAAAATTCTTAAACATCATCATGTTGACCTATGTTTTAGTAGCATTGCAGAACTTCTCACTGTCGATTATAATCTCATTATAGCTTTCCAAATGAAACAGATCCTGCACTCAATTAAATAAAATTATTCTGAGCTAAAGTACATAGCATGGCGTGCTTGTTATCCGTTAACTTTCTGAGATACATCTGTGCACATGAGTAAGATTTTCTCCATCACTTCCTTTTGTTCAAGTTTCGATCTTCATTAAAGTCTCGATGTCCATGTATTGATTTCACACATGGTTACTCAGTCAGTAATCTAAAGGTCAAGACTGACAGTCTCCCTCTGATAAGTGCCTTCAATCTTACAGTTCAACCTGTTATTATACAGGACCTGCTGGTAATGTGTGTGTCTGCCTGCGTTCAGCAGCACATTGCAAGTGACAGACTTTGGTGTAGGAGTGAGGTGGAAAAGCACCACATATCGTGTGCCTGTGAGGCAATTTCAACACCATCTGTGTGTCCATCATATTACCCCAACCCCCTTTGATAGTGTTCAGAGAGTAATAGCCTCTAAGAATTCACCATTAAAGCCAAGTGCCAGAGTTAGAAAGCTTAAACGTATTCAGGCCAAAATACAAACACCCAGCCAGTCGATACTATCACCAGAGGTTAAAAATGAGATGACCTGTCCAGTAAAAATATTATAAACTGAAACGGGAGGTACCACAAATCATTTCACCAAGACATCTCTTTTACTTTAGGCAATTGTTGTGGTACAGAGGATCTCGGGATGATATATCCACTTAATGTCCAAACAAGTTCCACTTACAACATAAAACGGCACATCTACATCAGGGATCGATACTGCCCCTCTGCTTCAGGTTTCAGATTAATTCATGTTTCCCACAGCTAGATGTGAGATTAAAGAAAAATGTGGCCAATTTCTGTTGCGTTTTAATAAACCATGGTGTTCAAGGAACATCCTAAGGCAAGAAATGTTAATATTAACACGAGTATGCAAATTGATCTGGTCTATGGGGATACATGGGAGCTGGGGTTGACACACTTGTCCAAAGTCAGATATTATCCACATTTTAAAGGATAAAAACCATCTGTTTTCACTTTGTCACAATGTCTGTTGTATCCCACATGTGTAATAAAAGTTACTGTAATTTCTAAGATTCAGTGACTTGTTTAAATGTCCTGGTTGTTTATTTGTGTAGTTTTGCATAGGGTTTATACCAGATTTATATTGGTTATAGCTGCCTTGTTGGTGACGCTAAACTGGCTTTAATTTTCTTTCTTTATCTTTCTATCTGTGTTGGACCTGTGATAGACTGGTAACCTGTCCTTGTTGTACCCCACCTATCCTCCTACACAGGTTGGATCGGCTTTGACCCCCCATGGCTTAGCCTACAAGCGCAGTTAAGAAAGAAAATAGATGGATGGATATTTCCTAAGCAGCTTTCTATGTAATAAAATTTTAAACAAGATTGTGGCTCTTCAGACTGAAGTCGCATGCTCAGTAATGATGTACATTTTTTTCAAAACTGGGCAAAGAAGGAAATGTGAATAATATGTCAAATAGAAAGGGAAAATGCATCCTAAGACATGCTTTTTACTGCTGAGCTTTCAAAAGAGGTGAAAAAACAAAGATGAATCAGGCTGACTGAAATGTTTTAGCAAAGCTAACACTTGTAATACTAGATCTGAGGTCATTCATAGTGTGGCTTGCATAAATAGAGCCAAGCAATGAAACATACTCTTTATACTGCAGACTTTGTGTTGTGCACAAAGTCTGTGTTGTGTAGACCAGAACAAATTTGTGGCCATTATGACTGGATATTAATGAGCATCTGTAATTACAGCAGAAACAATTAGTCAAGGTATCAACTGGCAGAAAATTAATCAGGAAGCTCTTTCAATAATTAATCTGTTCTTTCATTAATTAAAACAAAATACAAAAAACTCACTGTTTCTGTCCTTAATACCATTATATGAATGTCAGATTTTTCTTTAGTATATAAAATTTAAAAAGAAGATACCGCAGTAAAAATGACAAAAAGATGGGAAATTGTGATTGAAACAGTCGGAGAGCACATTTGTGTTTTACCTGAAGATTTTACCTTGAAAGGTCAAACCTAATAGTTCTTCCGCTGGCAGTTTCTTCTGGCTGATCTGACTTCATGTGACAATATAATAAGCTACTAACTCCATGCAAGTTTGGATATGTGTTGCTTTTAGCTTGTTTTTTTTGTTTTTTGTTTTTTTTGGGGGGGGGGGGCCCA
>VUQR01023357.1:28701-38953 GCA_015108515.1 Hemichromis elongatus | reverse complement strand
GGGCTAAAGCACAGTTTGACTACTGGAAGTATTATTCCTTCACTGGAGAATCATACTGTGTTAATGGATGAAAGAAAATGCCTGCATTTTCATCAGTATTGCCAGACTCCCAAGACATACTTTGCCGCTTTGGTCATATTGATTCTTTCTCTGTGGCTCTTATCAAGATTGCAGTGTTACCCAGTGATTCATTCGCTGGCAGTGAAGTGGGCAGTGGTATTAATCACCGTTCACATATCAATAGACAAGCCATGCACATGTACAGTAACTTCATTGCCATTTAAAATTAGAGTAAATTTTCACTTTGACCGTGTGGATAATTTAGGTTGCATAAAACAATCATAAATTCAGTATTTTAACTTTGCATGATCCAAAGCAGATTTACGTCACAAGGTATAGCACTGGCCACGATGAAGGATTTGCTCTAATAATTTCCCTAATTCTCTACTAAGTTTTCTAGGGAATAGTCTTTGTTACTGTTTGTTAGAAAGTCTGTCTACTTTAACTTTGCATAATTTCAGTTTGTATCTAAACGCCCACCGAGTCTTTAACAGAGATTCGTGGTATTAAGTTCCCTCAGGCGCATGTCTTGTAAAACATCAGTGACCTTTAGTCATTCTTCAGTGAGCTTATGGAGTTCTTCCCATTCTTCTGTTGGTATTTTTCTATTCTGCCACAGACTGATTCAGGTCTCTGCATTTGCTATGAAATAACTCTTTGTTTTTGTTATTTGTAATTAGGACGTTAATTTTTCATTTGTACACTGTTTTGGTTTTGTACATCATGATGGGGAAAAAAGCCTTTATAAGGAAAATGGTAAATAGGCACACTGATTTACTGCATCAGAAAGACAGTTTTTAAAATAATGCAAGGTTTGTGCTATACTAATGATGTTGAAAGTCAATATTCGTTGTCTTACTTTATTCTTCAACACAGCCTGAACTCTCTTAGAGAAGCTTTCTCGTCATTCTTTTAACTAGTTCTTATGAATAGGTCTCCAGGCTTCTTGGAACTTCTTTTTGGAACTTGGCTGCCCTTTGTTCTCTGTCAAGATGATTCCACACTGCTTTAATAATGTTGAGGTCCAGGCTCTGTGGAGGCCAATCCTTGACTGGTTGGGATCCATTGTTTTTGTTGTTGTTGTTGTTCTTCTTCTTTTTATCCAGCTATGCTTTTACTAAATTACCATTGTGTTTGTTGCTAATCAGATGCTTCCCAAATGACATTACATGGCTGACCAAATTCTGAGGTTGCCTTTATGTGTTCATAAATTTACTTTTGGCTTCTCTCATTTTTATGTGGGACTGCTACAATGGATAGATCCACATGCTTGTTTTAGCAGATTTATGCTGGTTCCTGCCCGAGTGACCAAAGAATTTTGTGTCAGTGTAAACCACTACAGTATGGAGCCACACTTTTCTGTATTCATATTTCATCAGTTTCAGCCAGATCCAGATCTCCAGGACCACTGACTGAATTGCAGCCCCAAGTCATGACAGAGTCTCCACCATGTCTTAAGGATGGCTATAGATGCTCACTGTTATACCTCTCTCTGTACCTCCTCTGAACGTGTTGACAATGATTTAAGCCAAAATATTGGATTCATCACTCCATCAGCTCCATTACCACTGATTTCAAGCACACCCCCAGTTTCCCTTCCTGTGGCTGTCTAGAAAAGTTTCTTAATAGCCAGCCTTTCAAATAAGATCATTCCTGATGAGGTTTAAATGAACAGTAGGTGGCTGAACTGAAGACCCAGATGCATCTCTCAGGTCCTGGGTCATGTCTTTGCTGGAGTTTTCTTTCTTTCTTTTTTAAAGACATGACTTTTAGAAAGTGTGCCTCTGCTGTACATAACTTTTCCATCTTTTGTCAACCAGTTTTCCATTTTGTGTGTGATGTTGGGATATGACAATTTTTTCAGCTAATCGCTTATTGGGAATGACCTTGTTGTTGTAAAACCATCAAACTCTGCTATCTTTGGCATTTTCCATAGATTTAACTCAAGAATAATAAGTTGAAAATTAGCAATAGCCATAAACTTATGTGTGTTACATTAGTCACATATTTTATACTTGGACTATGTTAAACTGCACTGTCCATTTAAAATAAATAAAACAGTAAATCTGAGCAAATTATATGTTTTTGAGACAGGTTGCTAATAAGAAAGTGCTTACAATTTAGTTGTCTGTTATGCGTAGACACAGCACTGGGTTTTCCTTTGAGTTTGGCGCTTTTTTATGTTGGAATAATTTATAGCTTAGAGTTGAATGGCTTACCAACCAATAAAAAATCTCGAAAACTGATAAATAAATAAGGTCAAAAAGACCTTCAGAAAGCCTGGAGAACTCTTGCTCAAAAACACTTTCAAATATTGCAATACAAACAGATAAAAAGCAACATTTTCTGTTTTTAACCTTCGTGTACATGTGATCAACATGCATACTAATCAGGACATTTTACATTTTAAAAAATGAGCATCTAATGGAAACAAATGACCTTAATTGTAGTTGCCATTTTTCCATGGTGTTTAAAATGGAAAAAAGTACTTGTGTGCTAATTTAAGTATATAAGTATATATATTAATCGTAAACCATCAGATAGCGGGAGGTATAAATTAAGTTTCTACGCTTTATTAATATGTGCAAAACTAAAAAAAAAGGACATTGTTGAGCTTAAATGCTGTATCAATTATCAGAGATCCTGAATGTAATTTGAAGAACAGTAAGTTGGATAACATCTCTGATTCACAGTAAATTTTCAGTATATAGTGGTTATGGTCAGATTCATATAGATATTTGTATCTCTTTGACTTATTGAATCAACATGTGATCAGCTGGCGATGTATACTGTATCCACTATCTGCAGTGGCGAGTGGAGTAATTAGCTAACTGAATGTGGTGCACTGTATTGTAGCTTGTGTAGTTTAGCACGATAAGGACTTTGCTTTGCTGACTCACACTTGAGCTTCTTAAAGTTATATAATGTCAGGGAGGGGAAGTTAAATTAGGCTGCTTTCCAAAATTAAATGGCAGCAAAATAAATGAACAGTTTTCTGTGTTGGGCAGAAGTAAAACAGCTGTGTAATCGATTCATTAAAACAAGATAAAATACTTTCAAAAGAACACATACAATGACAAATCTGTATATCAATAGAGATAAAAAAAAAAAAAAGTACACTTTACGTTTGTGAAATCTAATGTAAAAATTGGAGAAGAGGTGTTATATAAACTCAGTTCTTTTGTTTGCCTCTGTTTGCCCTGTCTCAATGCCTGTGTTAGTTTTTAGCAAATATGTTATCAGTGGCTGCTATCACCAGACAAGGTTATTCATGTTGTAGATGACACCACCAGCCCACATCTGAGTAAACAGCAAACAAGGGTACAGGAACAAGTACTGCATGACAGCTGCACAAAATCTACCAACAGCAGGCCTCATCAAACACAAAACACCAACACTGCGTAACGACTATGGTCACAAAACTACAATTATACAAAGAGACATTCACAATCTATTATCCTGGAACCAGACATGCACTCATTGATTTGTTCTGAAGTCACATGCACACACAGCATTGTGTGAGTAAATACCACTCCGCTGGGTTAGCAAACAGCCAGGTGCAGGCTCCACAGACAGAGCCTGACACACAGCAAACAGGGATAAAACAAGAGGCTCCGGTTCTGTATAACCAGTCTTCACGGTGTTGTCATATTCGGGAGCTGTGGCACTGCTGATATATTCAGAAAAACACTGTGTTCACAACCAGCAAAGCCCCTTCTAGTAAGTGTCATCCATTACCACACACCACCATCTCACAGGCAGCAGCCTGTTCTGCTGGGTCTTCATTTTGCTCATTCGCTTGATGAAAATAATCGCTTAGCAGAAGCGAACATAAAACCACATGAATGTGAACACTCACAAATTAAGAAGACCAAAATCAACTTCTCTTTGACAGTTTTGGATGAAATTCATCTTATGACTCGTAATTAAATGCACATGTTTTGTACTCTTTAGAAATGCATGAAAAAAAATATCATAAACAAGAGCCAGAGATTCGGTTGAATTTTGGAGAAACCCGAATTAAACAATTAGTTAAATGGAAAACTGGAGGAAAGTGACTTTGGAGCAATTTAATATTGGCACATGAGAGATTTTTAAAGCTATGACTTTAGGCTCTTACAACTTAAAATACACAAACACAAATATGTTAACACAAATAAACAATTAAGCAAAGATTTGCTATTGTTTTTTCTTTGTTTTGTATTAAAGGGCTACACACTGCAGTACCACTGCATTACTTTATACCGTAGAGCACACGAAGCTGACTGTGAATCAGTAACTCCATTCCTGGTGCATTACTCTCATTAAGAGTCTGCAACATAAATCCTTTTCTACCGCCCTCCCATCACAAATCACTTACTGTCTTTCTTTGTAATTTCTCTGACTTTCTTTCTCCATCCCCTCCTTTTAGCTTTCAAAGGTGATTATCTCAGAAGAGTCTTGTTTGATGTTCAATAAGGTTTGTGCTGTGTGTTTTCACCAATAGGAAGCGGCAAGATGTGTTTAAAAAAAAGATCACAAAGACTGGCTTAATCAGGCTTTTGAAAACTTTTGTAAAATTAGTGATATAAAAGATCAACGTGCATCCAATATTTATTCACTGGGAAGGCTTAACAGTCTTCAACAACAAAAAGTTGTAGACTCAACGTTAATTCACGCCTAGAGAGATGTTTTAACAGTTGGCCACTATGTTTTCTGCAGTATTTAAGTCTGTCTTTTATGTTGTCATACTGCTTGGTGACACTCCTTCTGTTATTTTACATCAATGTCACTGAAAAGGTTTAAAGTTTGATGGGCGTTAAGGAGGGACTGGTGTAACAACTCCATTTAAAGCACCGGTTGCATGAACATGTGACACCCGTGATAATAAACTCAGAGTATCTACCTGACATACTGCCTCATGCCTGCTCCAGGCTGCTGTTTGTGCTCTTTATGCCTCAGTGAGAGTCATCAGAGAGTGAGAAAGAGAGGCTCATAGGAGATCTGCCGGAATGGCCCTGCTATAGCTCTTCTGTCTTTAATGTGGAAAATCACCACTACTAATCTCTCTCTCAGTATCTCTTCTTGTTGTCCTGTCTTACTCATACCTGTGTAATTTTCCCTTTGAAGCAATGTTACACAGGGTTCAGCATAACAGCACACAGCCCTAAATAACCACCAACAGTCGCCTGAGTACTCTTTGGGGACTCGACAATAATCCGAAAGTGTGATGACATGCAGCTGCACATAGTATCCATCAAAAGATTCACAAAACTTCTCTTAGAGTGATTATAACTTCCATAACGCATAATCAGAGTCCCATAATTATGAGACAACTGTCTTGTAATTATGTCACAATTACAGTATAAGAAGAAAGTATGCGATTATATCCAGAAATAAGAAGATGTTACAATAGCTGATTTAGTTTAGATTTGCTTTCCTTTACATGGCACACTTATAGGCGTGACTAAGTAACGCACGTGTCTTTATAAATAATACTTTAACCTTGCACATGTTCAAGGTTAAAGGAGTGTTTTGTCAAATGTGCTGACCTGTTTTGATCTTGCTCTAGCAGGTTACCAATCTCAGAAGGAATTCTCAGTCTCTGCAACGTTTGACAGGCATTATAAATACTGCAACTGCTGCAGTGTAAATGTCAACATTTGGCACAAAGTACAAATGGATCCCTGCTGTTTTCTTCTACTACACTTCCAATAAAATGGTCTTTGCTTACAAGAAGCATGTTTATCAGGGCTCAGACAGTTTGTTGATTAATCATATAGTCAAATGATATAACAGCAAGTGGGAAGTATTTTAGCATCTCATTGATCATGAATCATTTTTCAAACAAAAATGTAAACAAAATAACTTTGTCAAAGTCTTCTGACTGATCAAAAGTGAACTTGTGCCTGTTTTAATGAACTTACATGAGAATAAATACAGCTTTGCCCTGCTTTTTGCTTATTATAGACCAAAATGATTAAATGCACATAAAAGTCAAGCAGTAGCAGTTTTAATTATGGTAATCTCAGTTTAAAAAAAAGAAGGAAAAGAAGCTTGTATAACAGTAAAAACGATAAATAAAATGTCGCTTTAGAATTGCTAATGTTTGGTCTTCTCTCAACAAGCCAGCCCTTATTTTTGCACTATATTTTACCAGTAAGGCTAATGTGCAATACTGGGAACAGGACAGAAAACTTATGCAGCAATTAAACAACCCTGTTTAATTTGTCTCCATGCATGAATGCAGTGTTTGGACACAGCAGCTATTCCCAACCAGACAAATCACACTGATGGTTAACATTCGTTTGCACAGATGTATCTGTTGCATTGAAAGGCCAACAAGAATTCGTAGCCTGGGTGAGGACACATGAGACTATAATTAACAAGTACATCCTGTATTTTGAGAGCCATTGAAGGAGAGAAAATACTATGTGGGATTTTGCTTTTAAGCCAGATCACACTCACGTCTTCCCACCTATGAGGAATAATCCCCTCACATGATGCCATCCATACCAGCTTTAAACTCCCATGCATTTACATGCCAGGACTCTATGCTCTAACATTTGCATTTTGGTAGCCTGTTTTGTGAGCACATGCCATGTGAGCATCACACCAAAATGTTGGATTATTATTAGAGCACGTATTATTCAATTTGATCCCGTCCCTATTTCCTGCCTTCAAAGTACAGCACTGTTAGGAAAAGACATTGTTAGCATTCTGTCAAATAAGATCTAAGCTTTCCTCCTTCATTATGTCCCCATAGAGAGGATGTTTAATTTGAGAAGCTGCGATAATTTACACGTGGCTGCACAGATCGTGGGTGAGGGGGTATTTCGCCTGCTGCTTTTCAGCTGTCACCCCTTCTGAATCCACTTGCTTATCCGCACCGTCAATAAACACCTTTATTCTCCTATACTAGTGGTGCTAAAACATGCTACCAAGACTGCTGCTTAATGGGAGCGAACAATTTTTTCCCATTATCAGCTTTCAAGCACTGATTGACATGTTTTATTTTCAGCTCAACGCTTGACTTTGCCACTGACAGCGAAGCTTCTTTTATTGTCGAAGGATGCCTTTTTTATTTCAGGCAGAACACCATTCAGCGATCTTACATAATAATGCAAATGATTTCAGTGCCATACTTAAGCTCTCCATTTAGTGCCACTGTGTTTTGCGCATATGACTGCTTGTGTAATGAATATATTGAGGTTGGTCAGTTCACTCTGAGTTGTTTATATCTACATGTTCACCATTCAGATAATCTGGTGTCTTTTGGTAAAAATACAAAGGAAACAGTGACAATATACATGCCACTGAGATAAAAGATGAATGGACACTACACAGTGAAGTTTTTAAAACCATGCTGCACACATGCACCTTACAGTCACTTGAATCGTGAATATTAAAATATTTATCCACTATAGAAATGTAGCAGCCATCATTAGCGATGATAAACACTGAATGTCTATGCAAACAAATATCTTTAATGTTTTAATAACTCTCCACACTTTTAAATTCTTACTATCCTTCCTATTGGTAATCTTCTGTCTTTTGCTAAAGTTGTAGCTCTAAAGTAAGGGTAAACTAAATACTGAAAGTCATTGTGATTAAGTGGACTTTGTGGACATACTTTACAGAAACAAATAGCAACTGAAATTGTGTAAACTTTGCATTTACACAAATTAGAACAGCTGCTATTAATACAGGGATGTCTGCATGACAGTATGTTTGCGCTATAATACCAATTCTTAACATATTCAGTCTCGCCCCTAACAAATAGTCTCACATTCTAATGAAAGATTAAACCTCAGAAATGTGAACAATCCAAACGAAAATGAAACACCAAGAAAAATAAACTTAAAGTGGCAAAATTGATGCTTTTGTTCAAAAACACCAAAAAAATAGAGGTTCATATAGACAGATTTGCAATCTGTGAGTCAAGTGCAGCATTAACTTAACCCTTTCACTTGATCATTTCACAGTGGAACTCGCACAGTTCTCTGTAAACATGACTGCAAACACCTGTCTGGCAAACTACAGTTTGCACAGTCTAATTCAAATTCACATCACAAACCTTGCTGCACAATTCACAGCCCCTCACAGTATAAATGGCATACTGTATAGTATTAAAATGCTGAGCCAGGAGGAACTCTATTAAGTGAAGCTGCTGGCAGATGAACTGATTGGGTCAGATTATCTTCAAGGGAAGCACACTTTGTAATTCTGACATGGACAGTTACTCACTTTGGAAATATACATAAACTGCGATCTATAAAAGCAAATAGTCTTGGTTTGATTAAGCAGACTGCAAACATTTTATTCTCCTCAGCTACATTTTTGAATCAAAGCAGTGCTTTAGTTCCTGCTTGTTTCTTGCGCTTTGAGCTGTACACTTCAACATGTTAACAAGCTCTCATTGACACATATGCGCATTTGGTAGGTGTTACTTTAACAAACATTTAGTGACAGTCCAACTAAAGGCCAAACACTTTCTACATGATCGTTAAATTTTCTGACCAGCAGACCAAAGTCAAATAGACCAACCAAATGAGTTGACAACCATCAGATCAACATTGCTAGCCATTAAAAATAGTCCTATCTTTTGAAACCTAAGCGTTTCTTTTTGCATTATACTTTGAAAACAAAGAAAAAAATGTGAAATTGTGATTTTACTATATTGCCAACATGTCTTTATTTAACTCCTCTATGTGTGTGCAATTTATGTAGTTTATTCCCATTGAGTAAAAGAGGTTTATGCCCTCTGGGACCATCACAATGATGCTAAAATTTCATAAATTGCACCAACACAATCTGTCTGTAACCTCAATACTCAACACATTCGCTGTGTGTGTCCCAAGATACTTAGCCTTTTAAGCAAACACATGTGTCATCACTTAGTTGTGCACATACACCCAAGCCAGCAGTGAGCAGCAACAGCCTTCAAACTACTGTTTTTTAAGACATTGTTCAGACTGTATGGTAAGATTTACTTTTTATACCCTAAAAAAAAAGAGTCCCCTTCCTGTTCCTGCCCTGTTGGCTTATCTTCCACAAGGTTATGGCAACATATTTCAAGAAGCAGCAGTGGAGCTTGCACAGTCTACAGCCTGGCCTGTTTCTCTGTGATAGCCCATCACTGCTGTTTGTGTGCCAGAGCTTCTAATAACGGATTATCATGGAGCTGCTCCACATGTTTTGCTGAGGCCTTTAAGTCTTTTCATTACAGAAATTGCTTCATCATATTTCTGTGACTAATCTATAATAGCTAAAATTGTAATAGGGCACATATTAAATTGTGCTGCCAACACTATGAGGAATTACCTTAATAAATTATTGTCTATGGACATCTGAGGAGCCCACATTCACATGAGGTTCATGGCTAAGATGAATCCATGGAAACGTAATTAGACAAATCTTAAATATTCTTTTTGTGTGATAAATTATTTCTCCAATTCCACCCAAGACAGAAATATAATTAAATGACAGTGAACTGATGACTACTGTATAACTCCATGGCATTATAAATGCACACAACTGCTTGAAAGTAAACGTAGATGTTGGGGCTCACCATTTGTTAGCGGTTCTGTGTTATAAGTCATCATCATCAAGTGGGCTTGAACCAATTCACTGCGATTAAAATTGGGATTTTTTTCAATTATTTTAATGTGTGATTTTTATCCACGTTTGGATCAAATCAGAAACACCAGCTAGACTGTGGGCAGACAGACACACTCTGAGTTCCTGGTTTGATTGTTTGTTCAGATATTCATTCACCCACAGCAGAGAATTGTGGCTGCCTGAGCTACCAGATATGAAAGTGCATTACTAGGCATGCATTAGACTATCAGTAACCTACGCTCAACAGACTACAAACAAACAAATGGATGGAAACACACCAGTTTATGCCTCCTACATGGACTTGTGCATGAGTCAGCAGAAAATTCAGACCATATGGCTTAAAAGTGACCAGAGGAAGGCAAGTTGTCTGCATGTTAAATGAAAGCAGGACTTATAAACGCATGTTTCCACAGTAGTATTCATGGTGTTAGAAATGAATGAGCGACCAAAATGAATGAGTCTTCTGAAAGCACCCCCCCCCCCCCCCCCCCCCACCACCCCCCCCCCACCCCCCCCACCCAACCCCCCCCCCCCCCCACCCACCCCCCCCCCCCACCCCACACCCCCCCCCCCACCCCCTCCCCCCCCCCAC
>VUQR01023357.1:2590-23509 GCA_015108515.1 Hemichromis elongatus | reverse complement strand
TGGCCCCCAAAAAAAAAAAAACAATAAAAAAAAAAAAAAAAAATAAAAAAAAAAACCAGGAAAAAAAAGAAACAAGAAAAAAAAAAAAAACTAAACACGGAAGCATTGCAAGAAAAGAGACAAAAAACTCCAAACAATAAAACTCAGGTTATGATCAAATGCAGAGTTCTAAATAATAGATCAGAGTTCAGAGTCCGCAAAACATAAAATCATCCATGGCAAAAGGAACTTGCAACCCCATAACAGTGCAAACTGCATTTTTGAGTATCTTAACAAGAAAGCAAGGTTATGTTTGAGGTACAGGCTGGAATATCTGCTCGTCAGCTGTGCCCTATTATACATACATACACACTAGGAAAAAACAAAGCAACACAAAGCGACTAACTTTCAACAGACACCAGTAATGTTAAATGTTAAACAGATAAATAACGAAAAAAATAGTTTTTTTATCTTACCTTTCTGAAAATAATGAAAAACTATAAATAATGGACAAACTCCAATGAATAAATAATGATACAACTAAATTAGAAAACCAAAACATGAACAATTGCCTAATCTTGACTATAATAGCTTTTGAAATGCCAAATTGGTGAGAGTCATTTATTTTTTAACATTCCCTTCTGAAGGAGAGAACTTGCAAAACCTTCGTATTTTGGAAGTTCTTTCCACACAACATAACACAATAACTGAATTATTTCAAAGTCAGTATCCAAATGTATGTGTAATACAGTCTAGGAAGGGGCAGCTGGGATACTTAATAAAGTGTGCACTGCCAAGAATATTGTGTGTTAAAATTCAAGAAGTAGCAGTACTGTTCATTTCAACTAAAATACTTAAAACTTTAAAATAAATTCCACTACTTAAAACTTTTTATGATTGTTTTTTCTTTGGCTTTACAACTGCCAGCTTTTGCTCTACTTAGGTATTGAAAATTTCAATTTCAGGAGATTCAGATATATCACATATTGTAATTTTTTTAAAAATCTTTTTAAAATCTGCCCAAAATACGTAATAAACGTAAAAAGTTACATTTAAAGGAATCTGGTCAAAGAAATTCAGTGATTCATTATTTGAAAAAATAAACCTTTGATTATATATATATTCGCATTTTACTTAGAATTATTGTTTCATGTTTATTGAGAGTGAAGAATCTTCTTTTTTTCTTTCAGTGTAGCTGATTTAGGTTTTGGTGGATACAAATTATTAAATAATAAGAGTATTTAAAAGTGTGACGATTTAATTTGAATCTCTGTAAAAAGTGGTACAAAGTGGTTACATTTTCAATTCAATTCAATTCAATTTTATTTATATAGCGCCAGATCACAACAACAGTTGCCTCAAGGCGCTTTATATTGTATAATAGTACATACAGAGAAAACCCAACAATCATATGACCCCCTATGAGCAAGCACTTTGGCGACAGTGGGAAGGAAAAACTCCCTTTTAACAGGAAGAAACCTCCGGCAGAACCAGGCTCAGGGAGGGGCAGCCTGCTGCGACCGGTTGGGGTGATCGAAGAAAAGAATGGGATAAAGGCATGCTGTGGAAGAGAGACAGAGATTAGTAGCAGGTACAATTCAATGCAGAGAGGTCTATTAACACAATGAGTGAGAAAGGTGACTGGAAAGGAAAAACTCAATGCATCATGGGAATCCCCCGGCAGCCTACGTCTATTGCAACATAATTAAGGGAGGATTCAGGGTCACCTGGTCCAGCCCTAACTATATGATTTGGCAAAAAGGAAAGTTTTAAGCCTAATCTTAAAAGTAGAGATAGTGTCTGTCTCTGTAATCCAAACTGGAAGCTGGTTCCATAGAAGAGGGGCCTGAAAACTAAAGGCTCTCCCTCCCATTCTACTAGGAACAACAAGTAAGCCTGCAGTGTGAGAGTGAAGTGCTCTATTGCGGTAATATGGTACCACAAGGTCATTAAGATAAGATGGGACCTGATTATTTAAGACCTTGTATGTGAGGAGCAGGATTTTGTCAACTGGTTTTCTGAATGTGTTGACTGAGTAGTTTTGACCTTTCCTCAGAATTAGGAAACCACCTTTATTATTAGGTTATATTTGGATGCAAAATTATCTTTCCTTACTATTGCTTGTCCTTTTGACCCTGGTTTGTGTTTACCTTCCCTGCCCACTCTTATAATACTTCCAGAGCCAGAACATCCATGACAGCCCTTATACTTTGAGCTCGGCATGGACGGAGGATGAGCAGGCCTGCATACTTCATCTGTGATTTAATTGATTCTGACAGCTGGACTGACTGGCTGCTACTCCAGATGTTCTTTAAGTGTCTGAGCAGCAAGTAACCATGCTCTCAAGGACTTCCGTATTTTCTGTTGCTCTGACTTGGCATTTAACTGTCCTTCTTCTTCAGGTTTTACTCACACAGCTTGTCCATGTTAATACCAAGCATGACATTTGCCTTTGTTCCCCATAGTCCTCAGCTCATTAAGTCCTCAACAGACCACTGCCAGCTCCCATTGGGTGCTTGTACACTGACACTGCTCGGTTTTCTGCACACATTTTAGAGCGCTTGGAGAGGTTTAGCACCAAAACCAGCACCAGAACTTTCAAAACCTTTTAAACATTAATTATTGACTGATGCTCTTCACCCCACTCTTCTACTTCAGCTAGAGTGTGTACACATTAAATGTTGATGTTCTCCAGAGTACTATAATGTAACTGAAAGTGCAGAAAAAACTTCTTGTTGTGCAAATGCTGCTAAATTTGTTTTTGTTTTTGTTTTAGGGGAAACATTTGCAGTATTATTTTTCTTCATTTTTCTTTGAGATACCAGTTGCCCCGAAAATGTAAGCATTTGAAGATTTCTCCTCCGTTATAGTTCAAAAGTTTTATTTTTGGTATTGACACTCGGAAACATGAAAAACAAACTTTAGGTTTGAAGAAGAACTTTCTTCTTTGCTCCCATGATAATAAATGCAGTCACTAGAGGTCTTCATTACCGGCTGAAATGACTGAAGTTGTTTTTCTTGGGAGGACAGTCTCTTGTTGAGCTTTTGATAAATTTTTCAATAGTGTCTTCATGAGACTGGCACGAGTGATCTAAACAGTGAGGCAGAAAGCTGGAAAACTACAAGCACAGAGAATGACTATAGTTAGGTCCATAGGTTGGGTTTTTTTAAATAAATTATATATTTTGTCATTTTGCTAGTTTAAATTGCTGCTTGTTTGTGGGTCTTTCAGCTTGAAAAGCTGCTCTTTTGGGTTGTTCAGGGGACTAACTTGGCTACTATCTCAGAGGGTCTAGCTGCTATCCATTTGCACTGTGAAATGCTGTCCAATCATTCGTTTTTAGCTTTCAGATTAATCTGAACAGAGCAGCAAGGCCCTCCTGCTCCTCCTGTCAACAGCCTGGCTCTGTAGGCAGCCATACATGCTCATGCTATAACATTGTCCACAACATGTTTGACAGATGATGTGATATGCTCCATACGTTTCTCTCCCCTGTTATTCTCAAATTAATCTTGGGTTCATCTATTTTGAGATTTCTTTTTCCAGAACTGTGCTGGCTCTTTTCACCAGCAAAGTCTAATCTGGTCTTCTTGAGTGGCCCTCAAGTGTGCCCTAGGATATTTGGGCATGCAGCCTGGTGCAGGGATTCAAAAACCAACCATCAGATTAGTTGATGACTGAGCTTCACCAACATGGATTTGGATGCTCTTAAGGTTTTTTTTTTTTTTTTAATTTTTTTTGCTGTTTGTTTGTTTTTTAGTTTTTTTTTTTTTAATGTATTTTGCTGCTGGGTTTATTTAGGATTTTTCAGCCTAATCATAGATTCTTTCACTTACATCAAAATCTCTTTGGACTTCATATTGAGTATTTCAGTGAAAATGCAATATCAACTCTTGGAATTAACTTTAAATCTTTTTTTGTGAACCGGCCTTGTCTGGCCATAAAATAGTTTATCAGTCAATTGCACAGTTACTTTGGAGCCCCTGAAAATAGGGAGCCATGTATAAAAATGGCTGCAGTTGAATAGTTGCAATGCTTTTGTTAAGCCTCCTGAATTAAAGCTGAAAGTCTGAAATTTAATCAAATCTTTATTGTTTGGTTTAAAATCTTCTGTGAAGAGGAAAAAAATTGCAAAACTTACACAACTGTCCAAAAACGTATTGTATGTGAATTTGTCAAATTCAAACAGCCATGCGATCTGTTGTTAGCCAAAAAACAATAAAAAAATAAATAAATAAGTGATCGATTTTTAACATCTGCAAATCACTGAGCAGGATATCTGGTGATGAAAAGCATGTGACATGCTTTTCTTTTCTCTCAGCTGTTGTTGTTTACAAAATACTGAACTTTGAACCTGAGTTTTTATGCAGTTTCAGATAATGTGCTGCACACATAACAAATCAACACCAGACAAAATGTTTTATTTATTTTTTGTTTCTACTTTAGCCATGTTCACATTTATTAACACATCTGTCAAATAACTCGTAAAATGAAAACCCTTGGAGCAAATAAAATGACTACGTGTGACTTTGAGCAGAGATTTTAGTAGAGATGAGATGAATCATTTGAACTATCCTTGACTCTATCTTCGAGACATAATATTAATTACAGGCATACTCTTTGAGGACCTGCTTGACTTTATCATCATCACACCTGATGCCAGAGTGAATGTTTCCTTGACAGCTGGTTTTCAGATGGGATTTTACACTGAATGTTTAAAGTACATATCAAAAGACACAATGAAAATCCTCAAGAAAAGAAGGACAAGGACATAACCACACAAACAGAAGCCTTGAAAACACTACAGACCTGTATTTGTTGTTTGATTTCTTGGCCAGGTCGATGTTGATTTTACCTGTAGACTCGTGTGTTTCTTTTGCACAGTGCTTTTCTTTGTACAGCTGGCAGAGACTGGATAGGTAAACCACACAGCGATGCACCAGATAGTGCAGCACAGTGGAAACATCTCAGGCTAACTGCTTGATGATATATTCATAACTTCCCTCTCTCACCTCAGTCGTTTCTAAAACCTCTCTGTTATGGAATATAGACACTGAGCATGTTTATTTCATTCACGTGATGTTATATCCTCTGAAACAGTGTAAATAATAGAGCAAAGCAGCAAAGACGGGATTACTTTTGCACTAACAGATTTAACTTGGAGTTTATGTCATTCAGATCTACATTCTTCATTTGATGTTTTAAGTTCAATTGTGTTTGTCAGTAGGAAAATGGCACACACACACACAACACACACGCACACACACACACACGCACACACACACTCAGAGCTTCTCTGGAGGAGCTCTTTGAAATATTTAAATGCTGGGAGTGTTTTTAATACGAGATTGATGGAATAGGGTCAGTGTCAGCATTGCAGCTACTATAGCCGTCTCTTAGAGGACTTCACACCCAGCAAGTGATGACGATTAATTTCACCAGGAATGGGTTTACAGCCAGGGTAACTGGGATTTTAAGTCCTTTCAGATTGAGACGATATTGTTTAATGTGGGACTGGCGACTTAGAGGATGTATGGGTTGCAGGGAGGGAAACAGTTTATGAGTTTAAAATGGAAAGGAGAAAAGAGAAAGCCATTTTGAGATAATTACCAATCTACAAATCCTTTTACATAACCCAGTCTTCCACGCCTGCCCCCAAACCCCTTTGGCCAAAAACTAGAAATCGTAATTTTAATATTTTCATGTTCCCTTCCTGACATTAATCTTGCAGTGAATTTTAAGTGCTACCCAGCAGGTTCAGAAGAGCCCATTCAGTGTTTTGTTTTATTAGCCTTTTTCTTAACAGCTAAAAATGCAAAGGTTAGTGCCATGAACTCCTTTTACAGTACATAGCATGCACAGTTAAGCTCCTTCGCTTAAGTATAAGGCTGCAGACAACATTTTCATATACATTAAATCTAATCAGTCTTAAATCTGGTTTAATCTGGATTTGCATCTTTGTGTGCTCCAGATAAGTCCTCAACTTGTACTCAACTCATTTGGCTTTCAGAGTGCATTATATATGTTTTGGCTCCTTGATAGGTGGAAGCTTCATGACAACCCCCAGATTTATGCTTGTCTCTTCCCCCTACAGTTTTCAGAGTATAGAAGGGATGTGATGCCAGAAAAAGATTCATTAATAATGCAGCGAGAGGCTGGAGCCTCACCACTTTAACATGGCGAGAAAAAAAAAAGCCCAGGTTAGGCCAGCACAGCCCTCTTGTCCACCGGAGGAGACAGTTTATCCAACCAGTGCGCACAACAGCAGATGAGTTACAGCGCATTTAGCTTTTTGTGCATACAGCTGACACATTTGTCAACTGAATTTTGAAGCGAGAAGAAGGATCAAGGAAGAGAACACGTCACTGCAGCTCGAGAGATTTTTCTTCTCATCACCGCGGCTAAGTACTGCCCCCTGTTGGCTGACTGATAAAAGGTCGTTTAAAGTAATCTGGGCTGCTGCGTTTGAAGATGAATGTGGTCAGAGATATGATGCGTATTTTAGGTGAAACATAACTGTTAATATCGATGCCAATGGCATAGACTTTTGCCCCGTGGCACCTGGGATAGGCTGGAAAATCAGCACATCACATGACACAAATGGCTTAAGTCCTCCCAGAGTGTTTGTTCCCCCTGGGGACTGGGACTCTTGTTTTGTAAGATGTAATGTTTTTTGGAGCAAAGCAACACTTGGACCCTACAAACTAAAGCAGCAAAACCCAATAATGGAAGTTAACCATTATTGATTTAATGCTATGAGTGATGGGTGTTAGTCTGGTTTTGAAGATTTTGTGGTGATCTATTTTCCTCAGATTGGTCCTTTGTTATATTTTTTAATCTTTGGTTTCTGTGGAGTTGGCTTTGTGTTCACTTGTTTTCTCTTTGAGTTGTTCCGTATTTATTACTCTAACCTCCCCTGTGTCGTTTTGCATTATGTTTAGCGCATATTCTTTGAGTTCTGTATCTTTAGGTGTTTTCTGTTTGGTTTTATCCTGAGCCTGTCTTCTTGCTTTGTTTATTTAGTTACACTTACATTTTGAGCATTTTAGTTCTTATATTTAATCCTAGTTTAGTAATAGTGAAGTGTGCGCTTTGTGCTTAGCTTCCTCAGGTCTGTGTATAATGGTCACACTGTGAGTTAGTTATTTTTTTACTTTGTTAAAATCATGTCTGATTTTGAATTTGCCTTTTTCTCATTGATTGTCTTTGTGTCCTCACCTGTCTCTCTCGACACAGCTGCGTCCAGTCCTCTATCACTCTGTTTATTTAAAGGCTCCTTCTTCTCTCTGTCATCTGTTGTGTTGTTTGTGTAGCTTGCCTGCTTGTCTGCCTGTATTCCTCTGAGATTTCCTGGATGCATCCCTAGTGGTTTTAATTCTTTTGTGGTCAGATTTGGATATGTTTGATCACCTTTGGGACCTTATTTTGTTTTTAGGCTTTGCATCAGCCCCCCCAATGAGCCTTTTGTTTACATGTCCTTTGTTCTGCAGTTTGGTTTCTCATCCACTTAATGATCCACACAGTTCGCAAAACTGACATTTTGGCATTTATTTATGCCTTTCCTCCTGAGAAATGTCAGCATATCTTTTGTGAAAAGGGCTTATGGTTAACTTGGTCTGCAGTGAACTAAGAAAAAACCTTAATAAAGACTAGCCTAATACAAACTACTAATGGTAACCAGCTGAACAAAACAATAATGGAAGAGAGAGGCTGCAAGATATTGTGGTCATTTCTCATTTTCAAGCCCCTTTCAAATACAAGTGTCTCTTTATTTTATCATCAGGAATGGGTTACCATTTTATAGCCCAGTATTATAGGCTCGTGATGTGACTGACTCTAGCAGTGAAATCCATCTTTTAGAGTTTTAAATAAAAGATGCTTATCTGTAATTTCTTGGTTTTACATACTGAAGATTAACAGTGAGGTCTGTTGAATTTATTCAGGCTTTATGCTGGTGAGGCTTGGGGAGGTTTGGGGAACACTGACATCAATTACATTGCATTAATTGAAGCACTCTTTTTAAATAAAGGTGAGGTAGACTACTTAATAATTGTAGGACTATGTCAGTTATTGCCCATTTTCACATTTTCAGAAGGATTTTCTTTATATACATGAATAACACAGATAATATCAGAATGTTTGAGTATTATTAATGAATAACATTTAAGTAGTGCAGGGTGATATTACACTTACAAAGACTTGATTGTCATGGTCTTGACTGAGGATCCGGTTATGTTCCTGTTTGCCACCCTCGAGTGCTCCCTGCCTGTCATTTATTTACTTGCCTTTTTGATTAACTTTTCTTTTTTTGGATACATCTTGGACTACAATAAAGTGTAGTGATGCTGTGGCTAGCATTGTTGCATGACAACAGCAGTGGTATTTAACCTGCTGGTCATCTGGGCCTTTGGGTTTGGACTTTGTGTGTTCTTCTTGCACCTTCTTGGGTTTTCATACAATCCAAAGACACTTTCACATAAGTGTGAATTGCTGTCTCTTTCTTTATGGTAGATTGAGGGGGAAAAAAGAGGGAGAAAAAAATGGATTCACTATATTGTTGAGTTTTTCTTACTTTTTCTTCTTTCTTTTCTTTTTTTTAACAAACCAGTGCTTAGGAGTTTTGTTTCGTGTCAAGAACAAACAATAGAAACAATGGGTCAGAGCTCATGTAACCTCTTGAAAAGAATATTTGCTTTCCCCTTAGGTGATTGACTAACAACCTCTATTTGGACTGATGTTTTTTTCCCCCACCTAAATTTCTCTGTTGCACAGTTTTCAACAACAAACATTTATATTGCTGAAATGCACCGGACCTTTCAAGACATTTCTGACAACCTTCAAACAAAAGAGCTGGATGTTGTAAAATGTCTCACAACAAAGATTTTTGTTTCGTCTCTCCACAGTTATCTGGCCCATTCCATAGAAACAGCATTTTTAAAAACTAACTTGAGGTGCAGAGAACCCAAAGCAGCAGTCTTTACTCCTGGGAATTGCCAAAAAAAACAAACTATTCTTATCTCTGCTTAAACGAGGGAGGGGATTTCATGTCTCTTCTCATCAAGACTGCAGCATCAACCTCTATTTTTACATCAGTTTAATGGTCCTGTCAGCCTCCAGCTGGAACAAAATGAGTTTTAAAAGAATCCACATGACATCTGTCTTTACTCTCGCACACTGGGTATCCGTCACTTTCACAACTGATTTTGAGAGATTTCTAAGCACATTAAACCTGGCGTCTTGCTACCTTTCACATGCTTTCGCGTTGTATAAGCTAGGTTTCCTCTGGCACTGGTTCAGTCTTGCTGCTTTTCAGTGCAGACTTAAGTTGTGATTGGTCACTGCCTGAGGGAATTGGGCAATCAATGTCACGTTCTATTTTAAAATAACTTCTCATAACAGGCTTCTGACTTTTTTTTTTTAAGCCGTTATTTAATCATGCACTGCCTGCTGCTCTTCAATGATTACTTTCAAGATTTGAGTGGCCAATTTATTCCAGTATATATTCCAACAATTCACATGTTGTAAAAGGATATTTCAAAATATCAATTTCATTATATCCTGTTTTTATATTGTTGTTTTAATGATACAATTACTGTATGTGTTATGAATTCACCTGATGCTTATATGCTTCTTATTAGTGTGGGCACTTTAAATGATCAA
Source organism: Hemichromis elongatus (assembly GCA_015108515.1). Lineage (NCBI taxonomy): Eukaryota > Metazoa > Chordata > Actinopteri > Cichliformes > Cichlidae > Hemichromis > Hemichromis elongatus. Next base: position 13,869 of record VUQR01023357.1, on the reverse strand, counting down.
TAGCAGGTGTATTAACGTTTGGTGGTGTGATGTGAATGTAGTAATTGCATTGCTTTTATAGAGCCTCCGGTGAAAAATAAAAATGGAAACTACATTTCACTGAGATGTTCTGCTGAAGAGATCCAGTAGCTGCTCTTGTGATGCTTTCCCTCTCTTTCGCCCTCATTTCAAACATATTCATGTTGCTGTACTGTAAATAAATTGGTTCACTTTGAGTGCTCAGACTTTTCAGAATTAGATTTTGACACAGAGTCAAAACCTACAAAGAGGTGTTTTGTTTTTGTGTATTTGGTTTAGGTAGCTGATGCAAAAGCACAGTCCTGCTGCAGTATCTTCAGATCACCTGGTCTACCAATAAACTGTGAAAACCAAGGTTGTAGTTCAGTATGTTGCTAACATATTTCAGCGACATGCACAACCCAAATTCCACCCTTGCTTAAAAATTCATCTGTAGTACAGATTTGTCACCAAAAGAGGTCAGCAAGATACTTTTTATATCAGCACACATGACCTAAATATCAGTGGTTGCTTAGAAAATAAAATGTAATTAAAGAATTCAGCAATTATTAAAATCTGCAAAATGCACAGGAGCTGTGATGTTTTCTCTCATTTCAACACAGGCAGCTGAAGGTACATTTTTAACTCAATCAGTTGTTAAACTGATCAAAATTAATATTGCAGGAAAATATTCTTATTTGTAGAGGTCACTGAATTAATTTTACTTAGCATTATTATTCAAGATCCCATGACACTCAGGGTTTACTGAGCCTCAATAATTACTTAGACCCATATGTTGTTATTAATGAATACAAAGAAATTCAAGGAAATGTAATTAATATTCATCAGACCTCAGTGTAAGCAACACAGCTACACTGGAGCTACATTAAAATTAAAGTAACCAACTGCATATCTGTATCAATTTGACTCCCTCATTAAGCTAGAAATAAACAAATACGGGCACGTAAACTAATATTTTTAGGATGATATCGGGTTAAGGGTGCCATCAACTTTGAAGTTTTTCAGTAATGCACTGGATATCTAAATAAGCTGTGATGAGCCCGAATGGAAGGAGAAAATTAAACCTCCATCTTTCATTTGCCTTTTCATTTTTATCTCAAAGCCCAGAAATCAAACAATACAACACAAGACTCATTTGTTTCCTTTTTTTCTGTATTTACAAGCACAATTTCCCTCAATCTTTATGTTTAACCTTAATTTCAGCATTCATATTCACCCAATTAAGTTCAGAGAAATAATTGTCATGATGAAAACGCTGCCCCATATATTTGCATCTGTTTCATGTTTCCAATGCAGCTTTATTTTGAAAAGATGTTTTTGCCATGCCACGCCAATCCTAAAACACAAGAGTCATTCTTATAATTAGTGCAACACAAATAAACTAAACCAAATATTTACCTGATATTTTTTACATGGCTTATTGCAGCGCTTGAACAAATATAGCATCTGAGTATGTCTCCGACTCCTCCTTGGGGAAGGCACCTCCTGTCAGCCCTCCCCTCTGCTGGAGGAGTCGCTCTGGTTTTCCAATTTACATCAGTGACATTTCAACCTGGTGACTAAAGCTGTCTGCACCGTGCGGAGTTTGGCTCTGTGATTTTTAAATGTGTATGGTTATATTTGCTCCGGTAAGTTTCTTTGCTGGTGGTTTATTTTCTGCATTTATCCCTTCAGGTTGGTGAAAATGATGACATCTGCTTCTCTTCTGGTTTAAAATGTGACTGCATGAATAACAGCAGTTTAATTAGTGATCATTTTTAGTTTGTGTTTGATGTTAAAAGTAAATTGATTCAAAGTTGCTGACGCAGAGTAAAGCTTTTGTTCTTTATGTCAGTAAAGTGAAAGAAATGGGAAGCTGTCTGCCTCACAGTGAGTTGGGTCTCACAGTTAGTTAGACCTCTGAGTTTGGTATTAACATAGACAAATTGAATCTCACTGTACTGCTGTGGCCTCCTTCCAGGGCGCAGTCAGGAGCTCTGTTTGTTGTCTTCCAACCTTTAAATTATTCAGGTTTTGTTTTCAAACCAATTATAAATCTTAATAATCTGTCATATAATTTATTGATGTGTATACATTATGCAGGAAGCTGCACTCACACGCTGATTGGAGTCAACTGCTTTTAGAGAATCTGAATAAAGGATCAACTAATAGTTATTGGTTTATGATTTTTCTCTCAAAGATTTTTGCCATCTGTGCTTTTGCAACATGTGGAGGATACTATGGTCATCTCCAGGTTAAAGTGGACTGTGCAGACAGGAGGCAGAATAACCGCAGCATCAACATTGATTTTGGGTATCCTTTCAGGTAAACAAATTGCTTATGCTTTCTTTTTTTATCCCATTTGGTTGTTTACTTATAAGTAAGACTCCTTTAATCTTTAACAGCTTACTTTAAATGAATCTCATCACATTTTATTATTTTAAGAGCTGAAATGTGAATGTCTCCTAAAAAGCATGTCCACAGTAATCATTTTAAATAGCCCAGTGATTTAAAATTGTACAGCCTGGCTCCATTGTGTTGACAGGTCTAAAACAGAAGAGCTGCTTTTTCTTTGACCAACTTAAGATGAGAGAGCTTGACAGCTGAGCAGGAGTCTGACCCATTTATTGTCCCAGAGTCTAAAATACTTCCCTGCATCATTAGATTTATCGGTACCTGGACTCCTATGAGAAAAAACTTAGCTTCAGGTGCTTTTTGTTTTTAACTTCTGTTCCAGGGATTTTATTTTACCACTCTCTCTTTTGTTACAACATGTACATGTAGGTGGATGTGAATGCCTGGTGACCCACTAATATTATAATGAGCCACAAATTAGTATTTTTGTCATGTGTGTTGCAGAGGACCTCAAAAGTGAACCCAAAAAAACACTGTGCAGAGTAGGCCAAATGGAAATGGAAAATCTAAAGCATGCCTTTAATAAATAAATGAGGGAACAGTTCAAAGGAAAACTGAGATCAAAAAGATAACAAAATCCAAGGACTCTAGGAAAAATGGACACTAACATAACTTGTAACATCAGCAGGAGGAATAACAAATGCACAGAGCAAGGATAACAGGAAAACTGAAGCTGCTTATACACTGAAGGCTACTCAAGGGAAGTGAACGCAGCTGGGGAACAACACAGGTGCTCACAGTCTGCTGCTAACAATCTGGAAAATGAGATGAGGAGAAATAAAACTGAATAAAACTATCAAAATAAAGCAGGAAGTGAAACATGTCTGCATTTTCCCTAAACAGGGGAAAAACAGACACGACTGAACTTAATGGAGAGAAACTAACACGACAAGATAGACAGGAAATGGGAAACATGAAGCAAATAACAAGGCAACCTGAGAATCTAACGAAAAAACATTCAAATGAACAAAACTAGAAAGCTCACTACTCAAAATCACTGGATCAATGACCTGGGGCCATGTCAGACTTTCTTTGTGAACCATTATATAAACATTAATTGGCTCTCTTCCAGGATGACAAAAGGAAATTGTTCTTAATGCTTTGTTGAGTCTGGCAGGCTCTTTTTTATTCACAGCAATTACATATTTTCAGTAAGTTTCAGATGTGTGGTGGGAATATAGAATGTAATTACTCACTGATTAAATTAAATTGCTGTGGGATACAGAGAATCAAGCCAAAAGTGGATGTTGAAGAGTTTAATTTTATACCAGTAAAGTGCAAAGAGCATTGCATGAACACTGAGTTGTTCTGTTGTTAAAAAAAAAAAAGAAAAAAAGAAAAAGCCTCCTGATTTAGGTGAGTGGCTTCCACAGGCAGGTCACAATTTTCACAACATTTCATGTGACCCATGAATGGTGTGCCAGTTGTTCATCATAATTACCAGTTTTTTGTTTTGTGTGTGTGCAGGTGTGTGCAGATGTTAGTCAACTTTCCCGGTGTAATTATGGAAAATTAATGTTGACAGTTGTGCAGAAGTTGCCCTCAGAGCAAATGGGTTCTGTTTGCTTTGCCTGTAGAGTTTGGACGTTCTTCCTGTGCCTGCATGGATTCTCTCCAAAAATTTTACTGCTACATTGACCATAGGTGTGAATATGAGTGTGAATGATTGTCAGTCTCCATGAGTTCAGCCTGTGATAGGCCAGTCCAGGACTGTATCCTGCTGCTTGCCCAGGCACAGCTGGATTACTATCCTGAACTGGGAAAGGGGTTTAGAAGACATGAAAAACATGAATATTAACAACTGCTTTGTTTTTTCATTCAAATGAAGGAAATTTCCATTTGGCAAATATGTCTACACTGCTTTTCTATGCATATATTTCAACTCACCTGGCATGTAAACAGTGTAAAAGTTGGAGTTTTGTTGAAAAAATTCCTTCTGCTTTTCATGCACTTATTTGTGATTTTTTTAAATCACTAATTCATCACAAACTGATCAAAAGCCAAACCCTGGTGAAAAACAAACAGCCACATAAACCGACCCACTCAAACCTCTCATGCCCTGTGCAATTGTATTAGAATAGATGCTGAGAGAAATCAAACATACATTTTTAAGAATACTGGGGCAGTGGTGGATCAGGAGGTGGAGCCGGTCATTTACTTGAGAAGGTCAGCAGTTCCTCTAGGCTGCATGCTGAAGTATCCTTTGGCTAGATACTGAATGCAGATGGATCTGTGTGAATATTAAGTTAAAAGCACTTAGCAAGGTAAAAAAATGGGTGCTTGTATAGGTGAATGAAGCTTGTAGTAAGAAAGTGCTTTGAGTGCTTAAATAGAGTAGAAAAAGTGTTATATGAGTACCAGTCCATTTAACATATATGCCTTATCCTTTATTATTTTATAATGAATCCCTAATGAATCTTGGGTGTACTTAGTTAATTTTTTTCTCTAAGGCTTTTTAGACCATATTGTACTTTGAGCATGCATAAATACACGACACCTTGCATCACACTTTTTTCTGAAGAGAAGGTTGCAGAAAACAGTATGAAGTATGAAGCACAGTTTCTGCTGTTTTCAAGTTTCATCAACCATTATAAAATGCTAACTGAAAAACATGACTAATCCTCACAGAATGGAGGATTAATAAAGATTTAAAACTGATCCTTTCAGAGTAACAGTTGCTCAGTTTGCTGTTATCAGACAGGTCAATGCTTCACATTTCAGATGCAGTTTCGCTGTCCTTTCGTCATATTGGAGAGAGATCTAGCAGACGACCTTGGCTTTTTTTCCCTTCTTCTTGCAGCTACTTTATAAATCTTGTATAGTGTCTTCTTATATGAGCAACACCAAATTCACGAGAGTCTCGTGAGAGTCAAACAAAAACAAAAAGTAAGAAAGAGAAAACTGAGCTTTATTTTTTATTAAAATACCACTAGATTTCTAAGCTGTCTTTCACAAACTTTCCTTTTTGTCTTTTCCACCAAAACACTGGTGAACAAGTTTCAGACAGACTTAGAAAATCGACTGTATATAAAGAGTTATTTAACCAATCAGTTTTGCAGCAACAAATTCCCACCACCTCTCCATGTAAACCTGCTCTTTCTGTTTTTTAGATTACAGCAAGTGCATTTTAAAGCTCCTTTGTGCAAAGAGAACAGAGATGAGATAATTTTCCTGGAAGGTGACTTCTCCTCAGCTGCCCAATTCTTCATGACTGTGGGTGTCTTTGCTTTCCTATACTCGCTGTTGGCAACGATTGTCTATGTCTTCTACCAGAACAAGTACTTGAAGAACAACAGAGGTCCTCTTGTGGTCAGTGAGTTTTTATGCTCAGATTTTTCGGTGTTCCAGCTTTATACTATGGTCTGACAGAGCCTTGTTTATGTATTATATGCAATTCGGACGTGAATAATATAGCTAAAACAGTAGTTGCGGTATTTTATACATGGAGGTATGACTCCTTCCTGCTCTTCCACATACATGGAGTGCATAAAGTGGGGAGAGCACCATCAAGACCTGCTTATTAAGTCCGACACAGCATAAAAGTAGAGCAGGGGTGGAGACTGGCTGTCAAGTAGCTTTCAGATTTGCACTAACTTCAAATAGCATGCTCTGTATGAGATACCCAATTGTTTAGTGGAGTCATTGGCTGATATGAGGTGGCATTAATATAAGCATATCTGCTGGTATTAGGTCTAAAGTTGACATTCATGAACTAACTTTACTTTGTTTTAAGTTGTTGCTCAATGTGTTTTTTTTTAAACTTTTTCTCCTTTCTGCTGTGTGTCCTCCTGTCCCGAGCAGGACTTTGTTGTTACGGTCATCTTCTCCTTCATGTGGTTGGTCAGCAGTTGTTGTTGGGCCAAAACTCTTTCTGATATAAAGATAGCCACCACCCCAACACAGGTGCTTCTTCTCATCACTTCCTGCAGAGCTCAGGAAAACAAATGCACAGCTACAGAGGAGCCTCTATGGTCACGTCTTAACACATCTGTGGTATGTCTTTAATTAAAAAATTACACATATTCTGAAGCACTGGTATAGAAACCAATGTTATATTAGTTTGTTTTTTTCTCTTTTCCTCCAGGTCTTTGGCTTTGTTAATGTTGTCCTCTGGTCTGGGAATATTTGGTTTGTCTTCAAAGAGACGGGCTGGTACAAGACTGGACAGAGATATCCGACCAGGAGTGCGTCTGGGAAACGTTCAGGTTCAATGCGACAGCGGCTTTACAGCGAGAGCAGCTTCGACCAGCCAGAGGAGAACTTTGCTCCCTCTAGACAAAACAGTCTCAATCTGTCAAAGGGAGACTTTGATCACCAGTTGCAGAGGCAAGCTAGCATCAACCAGTCACAGGTAAGCTTCAGCTTACCACAGACATATCTTGGTAAACCGGTAATTTATGACAGAGAGGATAAAGTGGGTTCTCAAGGTCCGATGATATTTGTCAATGAGATGTGACTTAGAGTTTGATCATGCACATGCATGTGGAGAACTGAATGAACATGTGCTATTGCCGTTTTCAGTTTGAAAATGACATGATTGCTGATTAAATGTCATTCTGAAGGGTTTGGATCACAGTGTAATTTATCCTTTACATAAACTTATACGTTCATGATTACTCAAGAATAATGGTCCTCTTGCATGCTTTAGTGTGCATTTTGTATTTTCCTGTAATTTTCTGTGTGTGTGTGTGTGTGTGTGTGTGTGGGGGGGGGGGGCTAAGTTTCATCTCTTTTAAGCTCTGCATTTCCAGAAAACCATTATAATATCCTTTCATGGTGTCAATTATTTTACTTCACTAGCTGTATAAGTGCTTGATCTTACCTTTAAATGAAAAAACACATCACACTACAGTGCTCTCTAGTATGTGAACAATTTGGAAATATGTTGTATCAGTGGACAAATACTTGTAACCACTATGTGAGCATTCTCCTATGAATATTTAATGTTTGACGGTTCTGCATAATTGATTCTCTTTGTTATTAGCGCAGCAGTGTCTCCATTTGAACATTTTTAATGAGTATTGATAGATGTGTGCCTCTGTAAATACATGCATAGTCACATTTATACTCGCTTATATCAAAGCTGAATACTTCCTTTAGATCAGTATGATTTTCATGTTAAAATCATACTGTTAACATGAAACAGGCTTAAGTGCTCATGTATACTTTACTTGCTTGTGCTTGTATGTGCATATGTGATATTCAGCCTATTTAATGTTTTTAATATCAGTGTTGCACTACATATTCTTCAGTTATATTGTTTATTTTTCAGGTACTCACAGTTTATTCACAGTGTAATCTGTGGTTTGTTTGTTCAGTGAAAGATGTCAATCTCTATGTTTTCATTTAGAAAGAAACAAAAAAAGGCATTGAAAGTGGAGAAATACTAAAACAAACAAACAAATGGAAATATTTCCAAAGGAAATAATCAGTGAATGCTGTTATGTGAACATCAACGCAAAGCGTTGCTCACACTGTGTATCAGGATCATCTCAAGTGCAAAGCCCAAAGGGATAATCCCTCAGGGTATCTGTTTCATCCTATTTGAGACAATTAACAAAATGCTAACTAATACTTAAAACCGCTTAACCTGTTTGACTACACAGTCACTTGCACACAGAAGTCGCTGCAAAGACAGAGTGATATACATGCATGATGGCACAAATGTTATCAGCCAGTGCATGCCAGTGAACAAAGGCATGTCAGTTTAAATAAAATCATGAAGTTAAACAGGCCTGTACAAACTGTGCAAACAACTGTGCTCCTGTGATTTTAGTGTGAAACCCAAACAGTTTTCATGTAACTTGACAGTCTGTAAGACACCACGGAAATTATTTTAACTTGTTAGCTTTACATATGAAAGCCTATTATTGAGTTAAATTTATATAGTACTACTACTTATATCGCTATTGTTTCTAATAACAATTATAATTATAATCATTATCATCATGATTATTATCATAATGAACAGTATTTACAAATATCCTTAAACTGAAGGATTTACTCAAATAGTACTATGACAGCACAGCAGTTATAGTGCCGATAAAAAAAGTATTTGTCTTATTTTTTTTTTTTATCTATTTGACATACTTACTTGTTTCATATCATCAAAAAATACTAATATTAGTAGTTGCCACTCTCCTTGTTAAATCATGATTTAACTGTGATTAACTTCCTTTTTGAAAGTTGGTGAGAGTCATTATCCACAAATGAAAAAAAGACATTAAGAAAACTAACACCAGAGTGAAACTTCCTCTGAGTCGTTTTCCTACCAAAATAATTCCATCAGTGCCTTAGTGACTCATCCATGAAGTCACAAAAGAATGGCTAAAAAAAAAAACAAAATTAAAGTTTTGAAGGGACCCAGTCAAAATCCAGACTTAGATTCAATTGCGTTACTTTAGCAGTGGTTCGTACTGTCTCACAACAAGGAAGTCCTGAGTTCAACTTCACCATCCGGCTGGGGTCTTTCTGTGTGGAGTTTAAATGTTCTCTGGCTTCCTCCCACAGTCCAAAGACATGCAATTAGTAGAGTTAAGGGTAATTCTAAGTTTCTCTTAGGTGTAAGTGTGAATGGCTGTCAGTTTCTCTATGTTGTCCCTGCGACAGATTGGCAACCTTGTAAATAAGAAGAAGGGAATGGGTGGATGGATACTTTAGACCTTTAAACAGGGTATTCATGCTTTAACTTCCTGCAGTTTGAACCTCCTGCAGTATGACTGAAATAAAACAATTCTGCATTGAAAAGTGGGCCAAAGCTCCTCCACAGAGATGTAACAGACTCATTGCTAGTTATCTCAAACACCTGATTGCAGTTCTTGCTGTCAAGGATGGCACAACCATGTATTAGGTTTAGGGACTTATATTTAGGTTTACTTTTCCACACAGGGCTAGTTAGATTTGGATATTTAAATGAAATCGTAATTAGTTTCAATTTGTCTAATATTACAATTTGTTTGATGATCTGAAACATACAAGTGTGAGAAATATAAAATTTTTGGATGTTTTTATTTTGTTTGTTTATGATTAGTTACACCTATTATTGCTTATTATTGCCATTTTCTAATCAGCCAATCGCATGGCAGCAACTCAGCACATTTAGGTATGTAGACATGGTCAAGATGACCTCCTGAAGTTCAAACCGAGCATCGGAATGGAGAATAAAGGCGCACAGCACAGTTGTTGGTGTATGAGTATTTCAAAAATTGATGATCTACTGGGATTTTCCTACAAGGTCACTTGTACTATTTATAGAAAATGATCCAAAAAAAGAAACTATCCAGTTAGCATCAGTTCTGGGTAAAAAGAAGGAGAATTACTGGACTGCTCCAAGCTGATAGTGATGAAAACAGTAACACAGATAACAACAAAGGTATGCAAAATGAGCACCTCTCAAAGTGCACCACATCAAACCTCAATGCAGATAGGCATCAGCAGCAGAAGACCACACTGGGTTCCACTCCTGTCAGCTATCAGCAAAAAACTCAGACTACAATTCTCACAGGCTCACCGAAATTACAAAAATTAGACAGTAAAAGATTGAAAGATATAGTCGGATCTGATGAGTCTAATTTGAATGGCAGGGTCAGAATTGGATGTAAACAAGATGAAAGCATGACTTCCTGCCTTGTAACAATGTATAACTCAATATATGATTTTAATTATACATGTAATATGAAAAATACAATACACAAATCTGTAAATCTGCTGGATTAGTGCAAGACTATATCCAACTAATGTACTAGAGTCTTTTTATGCATGTTTAATATGATCAAGTGACTTATGTTGTCTATAGATTATCTTACTCTGAAGGGCAAAGACACAGGCTTTTCGGTTAATTTAAATTTTTATGTATGATTCGTCTCAGTTGTTGCTGTACATATTTCTTCAGTGATAGAGTGATTATGGGTGACATATGTCAAAGTGAGTGCATACCATTATTAGTTTGTGCAGAAAGAGATACTAGCCACTAATTTAAATGGAAAAAGTGTACAAATAATGGAAACAAAAAAAGTAGTAAAAACTAAAAAAAACCACTGAAAGCAATCAATTTTGAAAAACCGGCATAGCAAATCACTAATGAATACTGATTTAAAGAAGGGTAGCTCATGCTGTGAATGGAATCATCTCATCTGCAAAGCCTGATGGAATAATCTTTTTGATATCTGTTTCATCTGTTTAATGCAACCATAATACCAATATCTAAAATCTCTTACCACTCAGACCATAAACTGTTCATGACTTTGAGTTGTTAACTATTGGTTGACCTGATTTGTGTACATGTTCACCGATATAAATGTCAGCAATTCATAATGCTATGTTGATAATCCACCTTTAATTTTAAAGTTGTTTCCATGTCACCTAAGTCACTTCTTATTGTTATAAGCCACCACAGGTGGAATAAATATTATTCACTGAATGATAACCTTGTTTGTGAACCTCAGTGTGTCAGTTAATCTCCACCATTCATTCATTCACTCATGGGAACACCACAAACTTTACACATGGAATTCTGTTATCATGGCAGGTGATCAACAGCTGCCTGGTTTTGAACATGTTTCATGTTGTTAGACAAGTTGTTCTTGCCTTAGTCCATGAGAAGGCATACACATAACTAGTTTGATGTGGTATCTGAGCAGCAAATAATATGACAACACTGCTTGTGCTCATCTGAGCATTGAGGCTGCATGCTCAGTGAGGCTGCATGCTTCAAAATCAGTTTGATTGATTTAACTTGTGTTCTGTAGAAAAATGAAATCAGACTGAATGCTTTTTATGCCTAATATTTAGGCTGTTTCAACAAACATTGGGATGATATGTCACCAAAACAAATCGGTTTTAGGAAATCTTTCAGTTTTTTTCACCCA
>VUQR01023356.1:0-10719 GCA_015108515.1 Hemichromis elongatus | reverse complement strand
TCCTTTACATGTGTGTGTTCCTTCTTTTTCCCTTCAGGCTTGGAGGGAACATTTTCTGCCCGGTGTTGTAAGGTCCTGATTACTCCAAGTTTGTGTTCCAGAGGGTGCTGGGAGTCAAAGAGGAGGTATTGGTCCGTGTGAGTGGGCTTCCGGTAAACTTCAATGTTGAGTTTTCCGTTCTCTTCAATGCGCACGGCACAGTCCAGGAAAGGTAAAAAGTTATTCTTTGTCTCTTCCCTTGTGAACTTGATGTTTTTGTCCACAGCGTTGATGTGCGCAGTGAAGGATTCCACTTCTTGTGTTTTAATTTTGACCCAGGTATCATCTACATATCTGTACCAGTGGCTAGGTACTCTCCCTTTGAAAGAGCCAAGAGCTTTTCTTTTCACTTCCTCCATGTAAAGGTTGGCTACAATCGGTGACACCTCGCGTGATTACGTAGAGGATCAGTAGGGGGTCCACTGTCCCTCTATGAGGGACTCTCCACCATTTGACCCTAGAAATGAAGAAGCTTCTCGGATGAGAGGTGAAACGTCTTCAAGCAATCTAAAGAAGTCCAGACGCCTTTCTTTACAGCTCCTTAGACTACGATGACCTGGATGACTGAGAACCTTCACAGATATGTTAAATTGTTAGTTCTCTTATTCTTTCTTTTGTTTAGTTTTATACAGTTCATTTCCCCTATCTATTCACTGCCACTGAGAAATAATACTTACCTCTTTAGCATTTATGGAGCCTCACTTTTTCAAAGGGATAGAAAAGAAGTAAGATAAATGGGATTAGATAGGAGAGAGCAGAGAGGAGCCGGAAGCGGGGGTGGGGGGGGTCTGGCTTCCCACACCTCCCCACCGGATCGGGCTGTAACTTGAGAGAAAAATATATACCCAGCAGTTAAAAACTAATATTACTTCTATTACTATCAATAACAATGAAAACCTGTCTCACTGTATAGAGAGAGACCTATAACACAGCAAGCAGCAAACCTTACAGACCGGGTCCTACGTGGATCGCAGGAATAGAAACAGTTAAACGAGCCGCTGTGAGTGCTGATTAACCCAGCAGAGAGCAAATCAGCAAATCAAATAAAGAGCATTGCAGCGCCTTTGGTCTGACCTGTCTGTGTCTGCCAGGGTGGAAAAAGTGAAAGTGCCACAGATGCTGATGTTGCACACACACACGTTTTTAAACACAGATGGATATTTAACAGTAGGGGAAATTCACTGTGAGGTTATGCATAACATTAAGATTTTTTCCAATGTCAAGGTCACTTTGTCAACAAGTTAGTGTCAGAGCTACGTGAGTAGAATAAAAATGCATATTAATATGACTGTTGAGCATGATCAGGCTAATCACTACTCACACAGAATATCTGCAGTGTGTGTTTGCAGCATCCCAGATTTCACATCATGTGTTTGACATGCTGATTTTATAGGAGAAATGTTTAGTTGATTTAAAAGAAATCTGAAATTATTTAGTAAATATGCTAATTAAAAGTGGGAATTTGCTGTTTTTGTGTTTATATATATTGCAAACTCAGTCTTTTGGGGTGTTGAAAGTTACTTTAAAAAAAATTGTCAAAAAAAGTTAAAAGTTAAAAAATTATTAAGTCATTTGTGATACTCATTCTTTACCGTTTTTCAGCAAGGTAAACACAACCAAAAACTTGTATCAACCATGCAATAACTGGATTTAATAATTATTTGTTACTGACAAGGAACATTTTTATTAACTGAAAAATTCAATATTAGAACTACTTACAAATATTTTTCTACCAAACGTTTTTTTTACTCCTCCACCGTGTGGCCGGGAGTTTTCTGTGTGGAGATTATGTGTTTTGTGTGGGTCACTCGGGCTAGGTTAAAATGGTGAATCTAAATTGCACATAGGTGTAAATGTGAGCGTGAATCATTTCTCAATCTTTCTCTATGTGTTAGCCCTGTGACAGACTGTTGACCTGTCCAGTGTGATGATGGAATGGATGTACAGCATCTTTAATTTCTTTCAAAAACAAGAATTGGGTGAATAAGTTTCAATTTATTTGGGATTTTCTTTAATACACAAAGTTAAAAGTATACATACAGTCACTTAACTCTTAATAAGTAGTGTTTTACAACATTTTACAAGATTTTTAACTTGATATGTCCAAAGTTTATTAACTTTTCGTTAGTGATCATAATCAACTAAAACTAGTAGTTTCTCTTCAGCTTCAGTTAGATTCTTTCTTCGGCATAAAAAGGATTTGTTTAACAGCACTCACTGGAGTATCAGCTGTCAAGTATGGGGTGGAAGCATCGTGCTCAGGGGCTGCTTTGCTGCCAGTTGTACTGGTACATTTCACAAAGTTGATGAAATAATAAAGAAGGAGGACTGCCTCCAAATTCTTTAACGTTACCTCAAATCAGCAGCAAAACAGATGAAACTTGGACGCAACAGGGCGACGATCCCAAACACACTTCAGATCTGGTTTTGAATATATCAGGCTAACATTAAGCTTCTTAAATGTCCCACTTTTTGTTTTCAAAGACATTAAAGATATATGCTGTATTATCATTCCAGCCTGGAAAAAGGACAGTTTAAAATTACTATAACAATCATGCACATGATGAGTGTATTTTAATTCTGACCTGTACGGTGGCTGTGATCAATAAGAGCAACCACAATTATGAGCTTTAAAGGTCAACTTTAAATGATCAAAGATACAAAAAAAACAAAACAAAAGAAACAGTTCACTATTTGGAAGATACTATTTTCGAGTGGGTGGGTGGGGAGGTTATTCCTGAAAAAATTACTCAGCAATTTTTAAATTTATTTTCAGCTTTTCCAAGTAGAGAAATGCCAGAGAAGACCAGATTTAATACCATCATACTGAGTTATCTGGTGCACGAAAACCAAAACAACAGCATTGTAAAGATGCAGTGCTTGACCTGCAGACCAACTTTTTTAAAGTCCCTAACAGTTAATAAGTGAGTTATAGCTTATAAATGCACCTATATATGAGATTAAACAAGGAAAAGCCTTCTTTCATCTCCAGAGCTGGACAGTTGCAGACACACACTGGTGTTTCCTCGGCTTTAAAGAAGAAAAACAACCCTGTCAGAGCCAGCATGGCAGAAGCAGAATCGCACCGACAGTCCTTTCTCGCACCCACACGAGCTCGGCAGTTAGCCGCGCGTGCACTAACGTTACATCTGCGTTACAGGGAGAACAGGTCCAGAAAAAAACACAACAAGACAACAACTCCAGCTAGACTCACTCTGAGCTGCAGCCCTGGGGCCTGACTCCAGCAAACTGTTCGGAAAACACAGTGAAACGTGTAGCCGGGCTAACGGTAAATTTCCACTGAAGCGGCATCGACGCGGAGCCAGGCTAGCATCCACAGCTAGCTAGCAAACCCGCTAGCACCTGTTCGACAGCGCCGAGGATGAGACATCAAGCCAAGTTCACTGAATCTGACAGCCACAGGAGGACGGGTGGATGGACGGAGGGCTTCGGAAGATGAAACAAACATCTCTGTTCCCTAGCACACAGCTGGCTAACCTTCACCCCAGCACCCGCAAATGACAGCAAACGTACCTTCCTGATGCCTCAAATCCAGCTCGGACGCAGCAGTTCATCCTTTTCCTGAGCTGAAACCGGAGTTTAGTTTCCTACGCCGAGGAGCTTGACATTCTCCTCATCCTGGTGGTGTTTTCCTTTTTTCAGTCCCATTCCTGTGTCAGTGACGTTCACTTCCTGTTCCCATCATATTCCAGCAGCAGCGGCGGCGGACATCGGCGGACAGCGGCTCCCCCCCCCACCGTCTCTGTGATACAACAGCCTGGAAGCAGCCAGCTGATCAATTATTCATCCAATCTCTGCAACCGAACAGACAGACCGAAGGCACTGCTGCACAGACATTTGTTGTTCGATTAATCACGCATAACGCAAAATTCAACCATTTTAATCAACTGTTAGTCGTGCAATACAAAGGCAAAGGCTTGTGCACAGTATGAAATGTCGAAATTCGAGGAGTTTGCAGAATCATGGTTGTCATCTTTTAAAACTACTTCCACCAGAAACAGTCATCATTTGTGGCCAATGTGCCACATGTTTGATAATGGGAAAGAAGCAAAGTTTCAATAACCTTGACCGTTGACCATAAAAATCTATTGAGCTCATTCTTTAGTCTGATTGAAGCTTGATCAAGACGTGAAGGAATTCCCCCGAGGCCTTCAGGAGAGCAAATCATGACACTGGGATGGACAAACACACTATCACCGGACATTAAATCCACAAATTAGCCTTAAATGAAACTTGATGATGACCTAAAGTTAAATAAAACACAACTTTTGCAAACACAACTGCCAGCTGGTCCCTGGGTCTGTGTGACTGGGGCTTCAATTAACAAACAAACAAACCATACATTCATGGTTTGGTCATGTTTTCAAAATCAAAAAATTAAGAGAATAATTTTTTTTTTTTTATCTCTTTATTGTGTTCATCTGGGGTTCGTTCCATGAATACCTATTGGATCATTCATTCAAGTCTGTAGTTAATATTTGATTTATTGTTTCTATGTGCATTTCTGGTTTCATGTGGGTTTTTATTGTGTGGTCACAAAAAAAAAAAGGGAAGAATATTACCCAAGTATAAAGCAAAGATTTGTGGACCTGAAAACATGCTGTGTGTTTTCTTTCCCTATACAAAACCAAAAAGCATAAAACTTTAGTGCATGGCTATTATTCATATTTAGATTTTTTATGTATACAGTTAAACATTTTATAAGTTTTTGGATGGATGTGGGATTTCCATTAGTCAGACAGAAACGGGTCATGGCTGAAGAAAATCAAAGAATAATTTTTTTTATTGCTGAACACAAGAAAACAAAGTGTAGTGCTTTTAGATAATTCACATTATAATAATTTACCTGTGGAAAACATTTCAGTTTTAACCCAGATGTTTCCCATCAAATATTTCACGATATCTTCTCTTACTGCAAGATTTTACTGTTTCCTCACTTCCTGTGCTCTTATTGGCCAAGAGCACCACCTACTGATGAGAAGGAGTAACGTCACTACAAACTCTATGATTTTAGAATACTTGGATTTATCTGAAGAGCTAAAAGGCTGTAAGTGAGCTTTAATAACTGGGAATAAGATGATTTACTACACTTATTACTCAGAGTTTCAATCAATAAATCTCAGAGTTCTCTCACAAGCAGGGAAAACTACTTTGAACTTGTACTAACTAGTGATGTGAAAATTCTGGCTGTTTCTTTCCACACAGGAAAGAAACATTTCCACCACCTCAGTCTGGTGATTCTGAGCTCACAATCATGTCTTTTTTGATCTCCTATTAACGCTTTAAGTCTGAAGAGAAAAAAAGACACCTTATTCTGGCAGCTGTTACAAAGATCCTGATTTGTGGATCTATCTTTAAACAGGTAGCACGTTTCTCTCAGGTTTGAGGAAGGCTGTGGTAAAAGCCATCGTCTCTGCGGTGCTGCTGGACTGGCATGTTTCTCCTCGTGGTGCTGACCTTCCCCAGGTCCACCTCCACAAGCACCAAACCTGGCTTCTCCTCCCCGCAGTCAGCCAGCACCTCGCCCCAGGGGTCCACAGCCAGGGCGTGTCCATACGATGAGCGCTTCTCGTGGTGGCGTCCAACTTGTGCCGCCGCCAGGACAAAGCACTGGGTCTCAATCGCCCGGGCACGGAGTAACACCTTAGAGCGAAAGCATTTAAAGGGACAATTTTATGGATGCTGTTGGTTTATATCTTACAGCAATCCAGCTGTCCTATAACGAGCCAGCTCACCTCCCAGTGAGCAGATCCTGTGGCTACAGTAAAGGCTGACGGGTATGTCAGGATCTCAGCCCCGTGTCGCTGCAGGGCGACTGATAACTCAGGAAATCTTAGATCGTAGCAGATGCCCAAGCCCACCTGGATTAAACACAGGGTTAGTAGAAACACAAAGTGGGCACAGCTTTTTATTCCAAACAAGAGCTTTTAGAATAATTAACGGACTTACTTTTTGTAGATATTTAACATCATATGTAAAGACAGACTACAACACGTTTCTGTAAAACTACATGAGAAAACTGTAGTAAAGATTCTTATTTCATGTATCCTTTTTCTCACTTGTCATCTTTCCCTCATTTCCTCTCTGACTTTCTTTGTTCTTAACTGAACTCACCTGGCACAGGTATAAGGACTGTAAAGTTTGTCCACTGTACAATCACTGCTTTCTTTTGCATTCTGACTGGATTTCCATGATGATAACAACGTTAGCTTACATTTGAACCTCCTAAATAACAAAATGTGTCACCTAATACGAGGAATTAACATTAATTCGCAGGTTTAGTATCTCCTAAAGTGACACCTTTCCGATCGGAGTCTGGACCGGGGCCACGAGCGAGGGTCCAGGAATGGTGAAAGCGCTTTCTTTGAGGGATACGCCTTTTTCTGGCAGCTCAACATCGAACAAATGGGACTTCCTGTAGACTGAAACGATGTCCCCTGTGTAGGAAACAACAGTGTGTCAGTGTAAGTGAAGTAGGCTTTTTTTTAAAAAAATGTTTTAAACAGAGACAGGAAGAGAGGGAGGGCAGACAGCCGAAAGAACCTTTATCGTTAATTATGACGTGACTGTTGTAGATCCGTCGGTCAACCTTCCAGTCGTGTCCCCTCTCGTGAAATCCTCCAAGAGACAGCCACAACTCCAACTTTCTGAAAGAAACAGCGATTTAAATACTTACTAACACCTTTCCAGCTGACTCCAGTTCATTCAGACCATGAAACTGAGAGCAGTGCCTTAACACTGATTTTGCTAATTTAAGCAGTTAGTGAGAACCTAAACTGTCCAGGAGGTTTCACTGCTGGCAGTGGATAAAACCCAATCCGAGCCTGAAGGCTGTGTGTTTACCTGGCCAGCTGAATGTATCTTGAGATCGTGTCTCCTGCCAGGCTCTCTGACAGCGCCAGCGTCTCCTCTCTGCTGGATCCAATGTAGTCAAAGCCCTCAGGCAGGAAGACCATGCTGGCCCCTCGCTGCTTGGCTTCCTCGACCAGCTGTTTGCAGGCAGAGAAGTTGGCCTCTTTGTCAGGGGTAGCCGTCACCTGACAGACAGCGGCCAGCGGGTGAAGTGAGCTGGACATGCTGTGCAGAGAAGAGGTTGTTTTTTTAGCTGCAGGCCGGAGAAAACTTTCAGGTCAACCACCATCACAGCTGATCATTAACTACTGCTCTAACTACTCTGTTATACTGTTACTGACTGCAGCTCACTGCACTCACTGTGGCTTTTCAAGGATAGGGACACATCTGTAAAATAAAACCTACACATAAATCAGTATTTGAACTAACTCTTTAAGTTTTCATGCTCTGATTTGCTGACATAACCCCACATTTGCAAATTCATAAAACTTTGTTATAAAGACTGTAATAATAATCAGCAACAACATACCTGTTGTGCAGCCTGGTTTTGAGTCTCAAAGCTGAAAACGAGACCAAAATTTTTCCAGCCAATTCCCCAACGCACCTGAGCGTCAACATCAGCCCCAGACTCTGTCACCTTCCCTGATTGGGCGATTTTAGTATCATCATATAAACATTTACTTCAGTGTTGTGCTCTGTCCTTTCGAACAGGAAGAGTTAAGGTTCATTCTTCTTCTTCTGTAAGCTCAGACATGAAGCACACCAGCTCCACCCAGTGGAGAGTCATCATATTGTCCTTTGACTAAAGCGCTTAAGAAGCGAGAGCGCAAACCTCCACCACGACAGCTCACTCTATGAGCAGCATTTACCTGTAAGGCAAATCAAGTAGTTTTGTATATAAACAATTTGATTTCTTTTTTCTCTTTAGAGGTTTTTAGGAAGTTTGTAGCGCAGTAAAAACAACACAGTTTGGGGTCAACCTGAAAGAAGATAAGGTAAGATAAGATAAGATAAGATAAGATAAGATTTATTAGTACCACACGTGGGAAATGTGTCACAGCAGAAAGTGGACAGTGCAAAGTCACAGTAGCAAAAATTAAGAAAAAGACTGGAAAAAGATAAGATAATAAAAATAAAATACCATATACAACAGAATAAAATACTACATTTTCAGAAAAACAGAATTGCACTTAGTGTTATTTCACATGTGTTGATGTGTGTGTTTGGTCAGCTGTAAAGTCTTTATTGTGGAGTCTGATAGCAGTTTCTCCATCCCACATTGTGGGCCTGCTACTGAAGGAGCTGCTCATTGCTGTCTCCTGAATGGGGTGGAAGATGTTCTCCTGTCACTCACCACCTCCACTGGGTCCAGAGGGCATCCTAAAACAGAGCTGGCCCTCCAGATCAGCCAGATGTGAAATGCAAAAGTAAGGTCAGAGATTTGTCTTCTTTCAAAGTTAATGAATGTAAACCTTTTTTACTTTGTGGATGCAAGTAGAGGGTGTACCTTCTAACTGAAGCATAACGTATAAAAATACATTGTATTTTCAGTGAGGATTTTGTTTCAGCAGCAGGAAAGAGCCCACTTTTTAAACTGCTCATGTGACAACATTTTTGACATCAGGCAGCCGATGTGTTTAAGGTACGGACCCAAAAAAGTGGACACAAGAGAACTGAACTGAAGTTAAACAAAAGGTGAGCCTTTATTTGGGCTGATACACAAACCAAAACCAAGAGGAGGACTACACAAACACTAGCTAAACCCAAGAACTAAGACAAGACTATAACTTTAACTATGACTTTGACCATGACTATGACTATGACTATGACTAACATATGGGAATGTAGGCAGACGACCTTACAACGAACAGTAAGACTTAAAAGACTTAAAAACACACGTGAGGTGATGAGGGAAAATGGAGACACGTGAGGAAACAGCTCACTAGAACAACATAATGACGCCACAGGGGAAATGAACCAAAACAGAAAAAAACATGGAAACAAGACTTTTAAAATGAATGGTTGAGACCCAGACATAACAGTTTGAAGGGCAAGGCAGACCAAAACACAGGGGTGAAGACACAAGAGGAATCTACTAAACAATGAACAAAAACAGCAACCTGGACTTATTAGAAATTAACTAGATAAGCTAAAATGAAAGTAGAATATATATGAACAACAAAACACAATGAAACTCAAAACACTGGGTTGCATGACCCAGGACTGTGACATCAGGAATATAAAAAAAGAGCGGACATTTGAAATACATAATTCCAGTCTTAAAGTGATATCAGATCTGTGACCTTTCAATGTTAATTCAGAATTTTTCTGTCTAAATGTAATTTTTTTAATTAGACAGCTTTTTTAGTGTACATTTTAAAGTTATCCACCTACTTTTCTTCAAAACTTTGACATTTCTTCTGTGTGAACCCCTTTCACCAGCTTTCACCTGTTCTGCACTTTGGCCTTCAGGTCAATGATTCAGTGTATTTCAATTGATTCAACAATTTCATCCAATGATTTGAGCTGTCAGCATTCACACTGCATTTTCTTCAAGAAATACATTCTCTAGTTTTATGTGTTTTTTGTGTATATTTATTGTTGTTTAGTGACTTTTATTTATGGTGTCTATATTGTATGACTTGTACAGCACTCTTGTCAACTGAGTTTGTCTAAAATATTCTATAGAAATAAACTATGACTTGACCTGACATATTGCTGCTGTACCCAAATAAATTGTTGTGAGTTGTGTTTATGCTTCAGGATATATTCTACACAATGAGAAGTCAATGGACTTCAAACACATTGCTGTTTGTGAGAAAACAGCCTCCCTGTAAGAACTGCTTTGGTCTGTCTGAGAAGTCAGAGTCTAGGGAGAAATGAAGAAGAGCAGAGCAAGGAAGATACTGACAGACGGTCAGGGGGACCTCTTAATTGAATACTTCGAATACTGCTGTGTTGTCTGCGGGCCAGGGAGCAATTTTAATCAGCAGGCTGATAATTTATATTTGCCGGGCAGCATTTATTGGATTGCATAAAACTGTGCCCACCAATATTTATGAACACTTATTCAATGGTCAAGGGAAAGATTTGAGCTCTGATGTTCAGAATGTTTTAAGGGATTTTTTTCTTACTTTTCCTGGTCATAGTTATGTCAGCGTATTCAGTTTTGCTTCCCCTTTCTGGTCTTGTCAATTACTCCCAGCTGTTTTCTCCTGCTGTGTCTCATTCCCCTCGTTATCCCTAAGTGTATTTAAGCCCTTTGTTTCTCTTTGTCGGTGTCGAATTGTCTGTCTGTCTTCCCTCAGGTCATGTCAGGTTTCGCTTTGAAGTTCAGTTCTGTCTCCTTGCCTGTGTCCATCCACCCAGAAAGAGTAATATTTATAAGTTTTTAGCTGCACTCCTCCGCCATTGCCTTGTTTGAGTTTTGGACGAAATGCATTCTGGGATATTTAGCTGTACCAAGTCCGCACAAGTCACCACCGATGCATGCTCGATAAAACGGGCGGAGCGAGAACACATCCGGGAATTTTTCGCGGTCTCGGCTTGATGCGTACTTTGAATTGGAACAGTACTTGGTCTCCGACTGATGACGTATCACGAGTACACGAGAACGCAAGTACGCACAAGTACGCATATTGAGACAGGGCCTGGTGACTTGTGCGGACTTGGTACAGCTAAATATCCCAGAATGCATTTCGTCCAAAACTCAAACACGGCAATGGCGGAGAAGTGCAGCTAAAAACTTTTAAATATTACTCTTATTACTCTTTCTGGGTCACAAAATAAACTTTGAAGTTATTTTCA
>VUQR01023354.1:4251-18280 GCA_015108515.1 Hemichromis elongatus | reverse complement strand
AACACTGGTTTGTAATTTCCCCCATCTTAAAGGCTCTCTTGTCCCTCTCTGTAGTCGCTGCCCATTCTTCCTCCACCATCTTGTATTAACTTTAACCCTTTATGAATATTGGTTCCACTCTTATTTAATTCAATTCCATCTATTTATATATCACCAAATCACAACAACAGTCTCTTCAGACCCTACAATAATCAGATGACTGTCTTATGAGTAAGCACTTAGTGACAGTGGGAAAGAAAAAGTCCTGTTTAACAGGAAGGAACCTCTGGCAGAACCAGGGTCAGGGAGGGCCAGTCATCTGCTGTGACCTTTCCGTTGGGAGGAAGAAAGGGCTAAAGACATGCTGTAGAAGAGAGATTAATAATAATTAATGATTAAATGCACAGTTATGTTTAAGCACATAGAGAGTGAAGACAAATGAGTGCAGGAGAAACACTCAGTGCATCTTGGGAAGCCTCCAGCAGACGAGGCCTAAGGGGGGATTGGGTCACCTGATCCAGCCCTAACTATATGCATTATCAAAAAGAAAAGTCGAGTCTAGTCTTAAAAGCAGAGAGGGTGTCCCAAATCCAGACTGGGAGCTAGTTCCACAGAAGAGGGCCCTGAAAACTGAAGACCCTAGGAACCACGAGTAAGCCAGCAGTGCTGTCTGCCTGACCCCGTCTCCTTTTCTCTTCCTTTTCACGTTGCCACTGTGTCTTCATTTGTTTGTGGTTTTCAGACTTACATGCTGATAGATCCTCACACTGTTGACTTTATGGATGAATTTGATAAATCACTTGCTGTCTTTTTAATCAAAATATTTATGATTTTGGATTTTTCTGTTTCTTATAAGCTCTTGCCCACTACCGCTGCTTACCCGGTGATGTGAATATTTATGTAACGGCTTTATTATATTTTTTCTTCTCTCCTTCTTTGCTATTCACTTCATCCCACTGTGACTCTGTGGCTTTTTAATATTATGTCTTAAACAGTGACTATATTCTGGTCATTTTTTGCCAACTCCATATCCAATCACATATCCAAGTACATTCAGCGACCACATCAAAAAGGAGTTATCAGATTTCAGTCTACTGGATTTAGATCTCATGACTGTGGATACCGTTTGGGGCGACCATGGTTCAGGGGGTTGGGATGCTCATCTTGTAACCGGAAGGTTGCCGGTTTGACCCCCCTCTCTGTCCTGGTTGTTGTGTCCTTGGGCAAGACACTTTACCCTACTGGTATTGGCCACGATATGGCAGCCTCGCTTCTGCTGTGGCTACAACCATCAAAAGATGGTAGACTGGAATTTAAACAATGCTTAATTGGTATTAAGGGGTGTGTGTCAAGTAAATATCTTCCACACCATTACCGGTGGTGTGGTCTTCTGCTTCAAGTTTGGATGTGCTGTGTGTTCAAAGATGCTGTTCTGCATACTTTAATTGTAACAAGTGGCTATTTGAAGTAGCGTTATCCTCCATTCAGCTCAAAGCGGTCTGGTCTTACATACTTACATATTTCGGTTAAAGAGCAGTTGAACAAACATTCTTCTTGAAATGGCCAGTGAATACACATTTTGCATATTATTCTATAGCATATTGTTTGTAAATTAGCTAATCAAAGTTTGCTTTTTAAACGTTTGATAACTTTGAAGAAGGCATGCAAAGTTTTCACGCTTAATTAAATGATCTGGTGATGTGAGACACGGGGAATGACACTAAGTAGGACTCATAATTAGAAAAAATTAAAAGCTGATAAAGAGCAGGTGATATCTGCATTATAGAAACCAGCCTGGGGCATCTTTGCTTTTGATTAAAGATGGAAATGGCCACAGTGGAGATAATTTCCCTTAAAGTTTCTTTACTTCTTTAGGGAACATATTCGCCAGTGGTCAACCTTGGTGTTGTCATTTATACATCTATACATAAAAAATGAGCCAAGTTGTGTGTTAATGAGCCTCTGCCACAGAGAAACCTCTACTGCTACTACTACGAGCGCATCCACTCAGGAATCCCCTAATCTCCTGCACAAAGTCACAGTTGGTGCACTCGACTCCCTCAAGTTTGTCTCTTTCCTCTTTTAGGTTAGCACCTGTCAGCGCTCACTCCTGTCTGCAGCTCTCCTTTACTGTATGTGGTTTCCCAACATATCTGTAATTACACTGAAAATGGATTTATATTGTAATATCCTATTTCCTCATGAATAGAATGACTGACTTTTGTTCTGTTTATTTTCTGCATGTTTATGTCCAGATTCAACTTTTCCTTCTATTCCCCATCATTTGGCATTAACCTTGGAGATGTTACTTGCATCGTGTTTATACTAGAAAAATATTATTACATGAAGATTGGAAAACCCCCAAAGGAAGGGAAGTGGGGGTGCTGTGCTTCGTCCAACAATTTTCTGTGCAATGCAGATAGACTGAATACACCACTGCTCTGTTTTGTTCAGTGCTGCAAATCCAAAAAAAGGGATGTTTCTTCATTTAAAGGCTTAACAAGTCCAACCTGTTACAACGTCTTTTCTCAGATGACGGTCAAGAAGGTTTTCTGTATTGTTGTGTGACAACATTCACATTCTTCCTAACCCTTAATAATAAAATTTAAATGCTTTATGTCAAATGCTCAAAGATTGGATGTTCAGGTGAGGCAGGGCAAAGTTTTCCTAACATACCGTGTGACTGCACACAGGATTTTGTGCTGCAGCAGGTGGTTTGATGTCAGAAAGCACTGCCATCAACAATACCAGTCAAATTTTGAGGGTATCCACTTTCTGCTTTTTACAAATGTAATGAAAATACCAGATTTTTGTGGATTTTGAATGAACAGTCTCTGGATGTCAGTTAAACCACATTTGATGCTTTTTCCTTTGTTTTGCATTTGTTTACTTTATAAGCCAAAAAGAAGCAACTACAGTTTTTGGCGATATCTAGCAAAATAAAAAATACAATGACAGGTGGAAGGCACTAATTAACCAGGAATGCAAGTTAATTAAATAAGTATCAGAACATAATTTAAGAATTAAACCAAGTCATACACGTACATATCAACTGGAAGGTTATTCCAGCAATACAATAATGTAAATAGTTGCTTTGAAGACTTTGAGGACCAGGTTTGTGTCCATTCAAACTCAGTTGCCATCTTCAAAGCACCTTGACATTAAAAGTGCAACAAGACGAAGTCTACGCTTTCAGTTTGCGATTGGATTGGGTCAAGCTGGCAATTACCTGCAAATGTTTGTCATAATATTGCAATCAAGTATGATAAAGTCTTTATTCTCAGATGACTACAGGTTTCCCAACCCTACAAACCAGCGCTCCTCAACAGTTTTTTGCGCCAGTGACCGGTTTATGTCCGACAATATTTTCACCGACTGGCCTTCAACGTGTTGCGTATGAATACAACAAAATAAAGAGTTCTGGTACCAAAAGAAAGAAGATTTATTCAAAAAAGACACAGGGAAAGATTAACGATAAAAACAAATAAAAAACCTGAAAACCATAAATTTCACACCTGAACCTCAACTCTCACGGCCTGGTACCAAACCGGTACCGGTCCATGGCCCAGGGGTTGGGGACCGCTGCTATAAACAGCAAATTTGCATACTTATGGCTACTCTTGGCCAATGATCGGTGATCATAGCAATTTGCATACCTGTGTTAGAGTGACTGCAGTCAGACTGAGTTAGCCCACGAGTGCTTAGAGACGGTTGCCTCCCACCAGGCGAGCTGTCCAATAGCCTTGCAATTGAAAGTAGCAATGCAGAGGTTGGCAGTGTTGCACACTATGCAACATCTTATAATCAGTCTCCAACACCAAAACTTTCACCAGGGAAACAGTGATTTTTTTCCCTAGTTGCCATCCTGTTTTTACTCTAGAGTGACTGAGCAATGAGAGTGAACAGGAGTAATCTGACCTCAGGTAGGAAAGGGAAGCACTTCCTAATCGTTTGTTCATTGCATCATCACGGTACACAAACTGAACAATACTGCATTTTCTTTAGTTGAAAAGAGCTTGTGCTTTAATTTGATTGTCCACTATAGAGTGTTTAACAGCAGTGGATTCTCTTTTCCATCCCAATCCATCCCACTCACCTCCGACAATATTTTTTTCTGTCGTTCCTCCCTCTCATCACATCCTCTCCCCTTCATAATCTCTGAACCCCACCTGCAGAGGAACCGTCGGGACACCTGCAACTTTGACAAGGAGTTCACAAAGATGGCTGTGGACTTGACGCCAACAGACAAGCTCGTCATCATGAACCTGGACCAGGACGAGTTCCTCGGCTTTTCCTACATCAACCCGGAATACGTGGCCCCTGCTAATTAACACCGATGGACCGATAGAGAGGGAGGTTTCAAAGCAGTAAATGTGTTTGTTCAATAAATGTCTGTAGTTCTTTTAGGCCATACTGGGGTATCTCCAAGATTGCAGCCCAAAACAGGAATCACAGCACCAAACACTGGATACCAAAGACGTTGAAGTATTGAATCAAAAATGTCCGAGGCATCGACATCTGCTTTCTGTGCAGGGCAAGAGAAAATATCAATCCCATTTATTCTACCAGTTTTATTCAGCATAGAGAAGCACAAGCTTACCGTGTCAGCTCACTCTTTCTTTATCCAGCCTTTGATTATAAAGATAGGATTCCTGATGTGTACAATGTGGCATTGTATTTGCAACAAGCCTTTCATCGCTCTTAGTATTCTTAAAGTGAAGTATTGTGTTATGTTCCCTTGTGTTATTCCACAAATTTCACAGTATCATTATGACATCTACAAAGCACCACCCTGAAAAACCAGGCTCATATTTTCCTGTCATTGCTAAATTGGCCGCCATTGATAAGCGCTGATAGTTCCAAGTTTCACTCTGGACCCCTGTCATGCACAGCAAAACGGGACCAAGACCTATGAAGCACACTGGAATGTAGATTTGGTGTTTATGAATGTTTTTACAACATAACTGGCGTGTCACAGTGTTAGCAATGTAAAGTTTTATATATATTCTAATGTTGTTACTCTTGTGTCTTTGTAAAAATTGTATAGGAGTAAAACTTTCTAACTTCTAGAACTGTAGGCACATCTGCATTTAGTAATATCATTCATTGCATTGCATTCATTTGACCGCATCAGCCATCCTGAAACGCACAGCGAGCAGTACCACCAACCACTTCCACTGGGCCATTGTTCCCATCCCACTCTCATGAGGCTTAGCATCTCCCACTAAGCAAGCTTCACAGCCTTTTTAGGGGTTTTTTTTTTTTTTTGCCCCTCTTTTACTTTTTCCTCTATTTCCTTTCACCCTCCCTCCGCCCCTCTGATGCCCCTCTTATTATTATCAGAAATATTTTGGCTCCAGCCCGTACGTCTGACAGGGCTTTAGTGGGAGCCTGGTGCGATGAGTTGTCGCAGGAGTTGGCAATGCAGCAGCCACCGGTGGGGCACCCACACGTGCGCAGACGGTGAACAATGAGCTGCTTTGACAGCCTCCAAGAGAGTCATTTCACAAACAGCAATAATAAAAAGGCAATGCTCCCTTTTCATGTTTTTTTTATTTTATTTTAATTTAAACCACCTGCCTCTAATTCATTTGTGTATGTGTACATTTGCTGAGTCATCCATATATTAGAATATATGTCCGTGAGTGTGTGTGTATTTGTCAGACAGAATTACACTGGCTATAATGTTGACTCAGTGTGTATTTTCAGTCACACACACACACACGCAACCACCCATACCTGTATACAGCCACCCGGCCATACAGTCAGATCCTCGACTGAGGGTTGGAATTACTAGGTGAAGCGTAACAAGCCGGACAATGACTAAGAAATGTTTGCTCCTGGAGGCACACAAGACATATACTGTAGGTCCGTTGCACAGGCCTAGATTCCCCTCCTCCTCCTCCTGCTGCTGCTTCAATCAGCACAAACAGCATCTCCATGAAAGGACACATGCCTGTAGTGTACATCTTCATTAACGTGCACACAGCATCTTTGAGCTTTGGTGAAACTTAACTCTGCTGTCCTTATGTTTTGCTTCTTTGCTGTACAATGTAAAATTTAAAAAAGCAACAACAACTGCCTTTTGTGTGTCAGCCATATATTCCTCTGGTCAAGGGTGTAAATATCTCCTAATATTACTCACGGCCAGTCCCAGCATCTGCTGTTGACAACCCCAGACCCCGAAGCGCTCGATAGCACTCAGCCAGCTGTCTTATGAATTTGTATGGCCGAGTTAATGAGCGAGCGTGGCACACTACGTGCGTGTGACTCAGATATGTTAAGCGCTGCACAGTTTTAATATAGGTCTCTCTTAAAATCTGATAAGAAATGTTCTCTTCAGCTTCAGCGTCGTTTGACTAAACGGCGCCAATGTGAAAAAAATGATGCACGTGTGCCGCAACACACGCACGAGCTGGTTTAAGAGCTAGCAGATATGTTTCACATTTTAAAAAAAACAAACACACACACATTGAGGAAATATACTATGCATGCATGTGACGATCTCTCTTTTTCATATCTTGTTCCATATGATATGGACTTATTCTATATTAAGTGTTGGACTGGTGTGTGTGGGTATGTGTGTCATAGTTACTTTATTAGACAGTAAAAGGGTTTTTATGTCGCTTAATTTATGATGTGTCTCATGTCATTGCTGCACATTTACTGAATATTATCGAATGACTGTTTTGCTTTTATTTGTACAGATATAAATATTTTTGAAGTACATAGGGGTAAGAGTCTTCCATTTCCATAGTTGTATTTATACTCAGAAATCAACGTGTTTAGGGGTAAAAATGATGTATGTAAGTTGCAATAGAAAACATGGAGCAAAAAATATGTATAAATATACATCTGTACTGACTGAAATCCAGTGAGATCTAGATGTTTAGCGCTCTGCCACTCGTATGTGGCCTGTATGGGCCTGAAAGTATCCTTCCCTCCTTTCTCTCCTCCCGACCTTTTCTTTGATCACGCCTTTCCATCTGTCATTTTATTTTCTGCTCTGACCTTTCTCTCCCCTTCTTCCTCTTTCCCTCTCAGCTTTCTCATTGTCTTTCTCTTTCTTCATTCCTTTTCTCTTGACCTTTATCCCGTCCTGCAGCTTTTTCCCTTGCTTCTTCCCTCGTTTTCTCGAGGCATTTCAGTTTCATTTGCCTCTCATTATCCCTGATTGGTCCCGTTCTCTTCCCCTTTACCCTTCTCTCTTACAGTTTGTAGCCTTTCAAAGGCTACGTGACACTAAACATAACAACCGAGGAGCTGTTGCTAAGGTTTAATTAACATTTGATGGCTGCATTTTGACCTTACTTCTGCTTTGATTTAGGCTGGGCTTATGTTCTAAACAACAAGTGATTTAACAATAACCTGAAGATAATTTTCACTGTTTAAATGCAGAAAACTGCAAGAAAAGAGTAAGGATGTGTTTTATGAGATAAGATAGTTCACTGATTTAAAAAGAATAATGACAATTATAATAACGTATTGTGATGTTTGCGGTTGTAAAGTAATAAATTATGTTGCAAAATCACATGTTGGCTTGTGTCCTTGTTTTTGGTCTGTTTTGTTTTGCATGTTTTTCCTTTGGGAATGTCTTTCCTTTTTTCCAGACCATTTCCTGTAGTCTCACTGAAGTAAGTTACTCTAGATATTAAGAAAATAAAATACGATATAAAAAAAGTAAGTGGAGTAATGGTAGCATCACAAGCTGTAGCATAAAGGTCAAATTACTGATTAAACTTTGCCATCAATATGTCAACAGTTTGGTCATTTGTTATTCACATAACATCTTAAAACCAGAAGTATAGACTCATGTGTTAACAATGACATTTGGTATTAAAATCTTTCATTTCAAAGAGCTGATAACAACCATTAATTAATCTGAAAAGGTGCAGAATGCCACAGTAGTTTATATAACCTTTTCATTACTGTAGTAAATCTGTAAGCATGCGCAGAAATTGACGAGGTACCTCTTCATGATATTTTGCAAAGCAAATGCAAAATGGTTTTTTTTTCATCACTATGTATACTTTTTAATGCCATTCGACAAACCTCTATACAAACACCTCTGTAGGCACCGCGTATTTGGTCTTTTCTCATAATGTCAACATTAATGTAATATTTTATTTGAAGGAAAACTGATAGTGAGATGAAACAATGACTAAATATGAAGATAAATATTTTTTTAAAAAGCCAAAAAGAAGAAGAAATAATTTAAAATAAAAATCAGGTAAACTGAATACTGGACCTTTCTAAATGCCTGTGCAACGTATACTGTTGTGTATATATAGAACTAATGACAGACTTTGTAATCTTGTCCCACTGTAGTTTCCATCTCAAATACACAAGAAAAAGTTTAGTTTGACCTGTACAGCTTCACATATTTAGGATTAAATACTGCTACTACAGTATGTTCAATACTAAATGCCTGTTTAAAAAATAATGTAGATTTCTATTTGAAATACATGCTCTTAATGTATACTGTTATTCTCCATGTACCACAGTCTAGATGTACTCTGATATAGTTTGAGGATCTTTAGAGTAATTTTAGGCTACTTTTGGTAGTGCTGAGTTTGCATGTTTGAATCCATATTGGGGCCTTTGCATGGAAGTTTAAAAACAGAGGTGTCCAACTCTGATCCTTGAGAGGTACCATCCTGCCGCTTTTAGACCCATCCTTGTTCCGACACACCTGAATCAAGTGAATATTTGGAGTAGAGATACATCTGAAAGCTGCATGATAGTAACTCTCGAGGACTGGAATTGGACACCCCTGGTTTAAATGTTGGCCACATGTCTGTATGGGTCCACTCGGGGTACTCCGGCTTCCTCCTACAGTCAAAAAATGTACGTGGGGTTGGGTTAACTCCTGGTTGTGAATGGTTGTCTGCAGTTGTCTGTCTCTATGCATTAACCCTGCAACAGATTAGCCACCTGTGTACCCTCCCTGCTGGCCAATGACAGCTGGGAAAGGCTCAACCCTCCTGATGATGCTGAACTGGATAAGCAGAAGAAGGTGGTTGGATGGATGGATGGATGGATGGATGGATGGATGGATGGATGGATGGATAATAGGGCACAGGATTCAGGTTAGAAATTTATTTGTATTCAGTGGAAGTCATTTGTTCTTCGATCTCTGGGGCCCTATTCATAAGGGGCTCCCATTTAACAAATTAATACTTTATGCATAATGATGATTGTAACTGCATTTTGTGGATAAACTGAGAGTGAAATAAGCATTTGTTCTATATGAGAGCACACAGAGAGAACTGCAAAAGTAAATTATGTCATGCCAAACACAAACCTTCCCTGAAGACATGTTTTGAAATATCATTAAAATCACTGTATGCTGAATGCATGCAGGCATACATACGCAAACACGGTGACAGCATGAACTATGACGGAAACTAGAGCGACCATAAATAACTGCAAAGTGCAGCAGAGGCTTTCACACTTTTAAACAAGGGGAACATAAAATTAGACTAAATAACTGCTTATTTATTTGTTTGTTTGTTTCCCTTAGGCTTGCAATGGTGAGAGAGCGGGGTGTTGATTGGAGCTTGCCCCAAGCACTGACAGAAGAAGCACTGATTTTGGCATATGCATTTTATCTCTGTGCCTTGCAGAGGATGCTGACCACTGAATGTTGCTTTGGTGCTTAACTTGCTAGCAAAGAAGCTAAATGCTATTGCTGAATGAAAAAGAAAAAAAGAAGATGGTGGTGGTTCGAGTGAAAAACCACGGCTCTCTGCAGCAAACTGACGAGAGATGAAAAAGGAAAACTGACAAAAGCAAAAGATTCTCTTATTTTTTCATTCAGTGGCTCTTTAAAACGCTCAAGAGGGTAGCATGACAGAGGAGCTTATTGGATTTATTTCACGCTATCTCCTTTCTTGCCCTCTCTTCTACCATCTCTCTCTCTCTCTCTCTCTCATACAGCCACACAGACGTTTTCATTAGGCAACCATATTAGGCACACCTTCACACCAGCAGACATGTGCCTTCATAGCTAAAGTGTTTCTCTATCTTTCTCTGTTTCTCTATATCATTCACACCACACCTCATTCTTAATCAATCAATGCCACAGTCTTTTATGTGTGTTTTTACCTAATCTGACAGGCACACAAACACACACATACACAGTCATGTTTCCATATCTTTATGAGACGTTCACTGACCTGCATTCATTTCCTGTTTGATCATAATTTTAAACGAAGTCTTTAAAGCCTCAGTCACACTCATAGGCCAAATATGACAGCTAGGAAAAACCAGTGGTTGCTCAGTGACTGCTTTTAATTATTTTGGTGTTGGGAGATTTTAAGTAGTTCCCTGTTGCCCAGATGTTCATCATGCAAGACCATCAACCTTTGGGCAACTACTTTCAGCCACAAGACAATTACACAGGCAACTGAGAGGCAACATGTCTACAAAAAAGTTGCCATCTGATTTGGACTGATTTCAATCAGACAGCAGAATTTAAAATATTTGCAAATAATTTACAAATGCAGACAGACCAACACATTGCAATCAACTGAAATCAGCTTGCAAGCAGTCCCAAATTAATGGATAACACCTCTGGTACTACACATCTCTACCTCTGCTTAATTATTTATATCAGTTCCTCTGATATTTTAAAATATTTTTCACCCTGCATGGGGTGATGTAGAGAGGAATAATGTGATGGGGACTCCTCCAGAGCTCCAAGGCAACTAGCATCAAGATCATGAATCCACGACAATAAATTTTCAAGCAAGTAGAAATTTTGTTGTGCTATCACGGTTACAATTATTCACACCTACAGATTGCATGTAATTGCCAACCTGACCCTAACTGCTAGCAGACAGATAGCACACTGGTTTCATCTTATTGGTGCTCTATCACCATCTTGACACACCAGTGTTGCTTTGAAGACACCAGGTGACTGCGAGTGGAGTGGTCCCCAGTCTCAAAGCAACCATTTCAAAGGCAACGAAACTGCAAACAGTCGCCATGATTTTGGTGATGCTGTGGTCTTTAGCCGCTGTGTTCGCTACTGTGTCTGTAGCATAAACTGTTCAAGCTAATGTCCATGTCCCTGCACAATGAATTACACAAAGGAAACATTACAACACATTAGAAACACTTTTCACTTTTGACAATGTGCCTCATGACTCCCAAAAAAAGGTTTGTCATGGACATTACAATCCCACTGAAATGAATGATTACTTCACATTTGAACACCTACCACCTAAATCTCAAAAACTCTGGCTGCCACATACACACATCTGTAAATGTATCCAGCTCACCAACCTTACAGCACATTTCTCTTCCTCCAAACAGCTTATCTTTTGC
The DNA here is from genome assembly GCA_015108515.1 of Hemichromis elongatus. NCBI lineage: Eukaryota > Metazoa > Chordata > Actinopteri > Cichliformes > Cichlidae > Hemichromis > Hemichromis elongatus. The sequence continues at coordinate 6,970 of VUQR01023354.1, read as the reverse complement.
TCTCTAATTTCTCTGTGGTTTTCAGTTTCCTCTAACTTCTTCCTCCTCCTCCTCCTAATCTCTGAACACTGGCCAGAGGTGTGAGAAGGTTCCAGCTCACCGAGCAGAAGCCCTGCAGTCTTCCTCCTCCTCCTCGCTTCAAGAATCTCCCCATCTCTCTATCCTCATCCTTCTGTTGTATTGCCAATAACTGAGGAGAGGAGAGAAAAAGAGAGGAGAGCGGAAACAGCTCTCCCAATGACAGAGAAAGGGCAAACATAGGACATTTTGGTGATTGCTAACTTCATGTCCCTGCCCATGCCTTTCTCCACAAGGGCCCCTCGAGTCCTGTCTCTCTCTCTGCTGCCTAGCAACACCAGCGCTGTAATCACACTTTGGTTAGAAGTTAACAGTGTCTTTATGAAACGTTCCTGTTGGTAGTCTGCATTTTGTGTCGTATCTAAGAGAGCAAAAAGGTTTAAAAGAGGAAACAAGGCACATGTTGATGCTGATCTTACAACAATCTTGTTACTCAAAGTAAGAAATCTGACTGCAGTTTTTTACTGTTTTCCCGACATCCTGAAAGAAACCTAAAATTTTCTGCCGTCGATAGTTTTAACACACGTCCCTGCTGTCAGAAATGTGTCATGACTGCAGTGTTTAAATCTTAATAGCTAAGACTTTGTTGTCTATCCTTTCCCTTTAGCACTCTATGTCACCTTCCATCATTTGTAGTGTCCACTATGTAATAGCATGTTTTTGTTAACAGATAACTTTAAATCTCCACCTCATCCTGACCCTAACCTACCCAGTGTCACCCACGTGCTTAAAAAAACTAGGGCTTAAGGCCGTGAAATTACAACAATTGTGTTTTAATGGGGTAATTTTCTCATAGACTTTTAAACAGTCTGAAAGCAGAGCAGTTGTCACTGCTGACCATAAAGAATAATGAACTTCCATTTTCATACCTAAAAGTCACCTCCAGCCTCTTATATACAGTCTATGCTTGTGATGTTCTGCTTACTATTACAGTTCTACGACACAGAGCATGTCTGTGAGTGTCTTTGCTAACACCCCACACATACATAAATAGGATAAAATCAAATGTTTGTAACATTTCTACTTCTTCTTTTTCCTGTGACTGTGTGTGTCATGTGATCAGAAAGTCAGACTGACTGAGGTGCAGCGGTTAACCTTGTCACAAGAAGGTCCCAGGTATGTTCTCCCTGTGTCTGCACGCATTCACTCTGGGAACTGTAACTTGTATGCATATCAAGTTAACTGGTGACACCAAACAGGTGTGAACATGATTGTCTGTCTCTGTGTGTGATCTGGTTGATGCACTGATTATCTGTCCTGGGTGTACCCTGCCCCTCACACTATGACAGCTCTATAACTTTTATGCTCTATTAAAAAAACACAACAACATTTCATTTACTGACAAAATGCCACTTGTATTCTGTAAACTGTTTGGATCAACATATCGCCATTCAACCATTTCTTTTTCTATATCCTTTCTTCATCTTCTTCCACCTGTCCTTTCCTCACTTGTTGCCTCCTCCGTTGCCTCTTGCCCACCCTTCATTCTTTTTCTTCCTTATCTCTCCACTTTTCTTCTCAGCCTCCATCCAAACTCTCTTCGACATCTCCTTTCCTGCTCTCCTTCCTCTCTCCGGCTTCCCTGCTTTCCGTCTCTCACCAGAGGTGAAATGCTGTACTTCTCTTCCTAAAGTCATTTCTATGTTAATGAGTCTTCTTGTGAGATAACGCAGCCGAGCAAGGGCCTCGGACACACACACACACACACACACACACACACACACACACACACAGTCACACACACAGATGCACAGAGGAAGAGCAAGTGAGAAGAATGATAGGACCTGTCACTGCTCTCTCTGGTGATCAGTTCATGGATTTATTTATCTGTAATCCTTCTCCACCGCTCTCTGTGCTCACTTTTCTGTCTCTCTGTTATTCATTGTTTTAATTCCTCAGCCTTTAATAGAGTCAGAAAATCAGTCAGTGAGCTGTGGCACCTAAACACTTAAGTGGATGGATGGATGGATGGATGGATGGGCTCCAGAAAAGAAGGCACGGCTCCAGTCCTTGTGGTTTAAGCAGGCAACAGCGAGCTTTAACGCCCGCCCGCCCGCCCCCCACGATTTCCATACATACACATGTTACTCAGGTATACTACGGTACTTGCACCCACGGTCGCGCGCACACGCACTCCGGCGTGTTAAGTGAAGTATGAAGAGCAGACCGCCGCGTGTGGAATCCTCGCTGAAGTGGAGTCATTAAAAACGGTCCGTGGCTCTTTAAGTGGCGTCTGTGCTTCTCTCCCGAGCGCGATTCTCCATGCATCGCTTGCCAATCTCTCTCCCTCTCTCTCTCTTCTCTAACTAATCAGTGCGGCGCAGGAGCTGCTGGCGCCGCGGCAGGAGAGAGGAGAAAACAGAAAAACAGAGAGATGAGGAGGAGGGGGGATGACGCTGCGTTTCAAATGAGCACCAAGGACAGCGCCGCACTTAGCACTAGGGACAGCAACCCACAAAACTACATGCAACCCTGCCTTTGAACACATGCAGCTCGTTTTATTGTGCTATCACAACTTATTTTCTTTTTTATTCTTCTTGTGTGTGTGTGTGTGTGGATAGAGTTCAATATCTACTCACAGTGAAAAGTGGTTAAATCAAAGCCCAGCGTGCTTTAATCTGGTCTGGCTGTATGTGTGGCA
>VUQR01023353.1:0-10977 GCA_015108515.1 Hemichromis elongatus | reverse complement strand
TAAAAAAGAACAAAAAACCTACAGATTTCCCTGTGTGTCACTATTTTCTATTTTCCCGTCAACCCTTTCCACTATTCTAGCTAATAGAAGCTAAATGCCAACAAAAAGACAAAAAGGTTTGTTTATTAATTATTCCATGATCCCATATGATATTTAATATACAAAAGCCTCCCTACCAAGTGATATCCTGCATACGCACCATTTTCTAAGTTTATATTAGCGAGCCTCCTGCAAAAAAAAGAAAGAAGGTCCTATTCTTTACAGGACAGCTGAGAATGTGCTAAAAACTGTATTTAAAGGTGCAGTGACACACAAATGGCTACAGACACCCACACACTGGTAATTATCATAATTTGGCTTTACACCTTCCCCAGCCTTCACACACACTTCAGAGTGCTAAACCACAGGCGTTGTCCCAGAGGAGAGAGGGGGTTCATTTCTCATTCATCAGTCATCACACAACTCCCTCTTGTGGTGTCACGCAGGGTGGGAGCGCAGTCAAGACGTGTGAATACAGACATGTTTATTAGCATCCTAGCAGAAGTGTGCTCAGCGAGCATAGAAGGAACTGGAGCCAGATTGCTTGCATTTAGTGTTTAAAGATAAGCTACACGTCCACACTCGTACAAGCCCCCTGTTTACCAGTGTTTACGGTCAGACGTTTTTGTCCATGTGTTTTTCCTACCTACGCAGTCTGTTACTTTGCTTTTTACTCTGCCTTTGTGCAAATACGCGCATTCTGTTTGCATTGCAAGCCAGCGACGCATCTGTTAGGTAACACTAAGTGTGTAGGAAGAAAAGGTAAATGATAAAGACAGATGCATTGAGGAAAGAAGTCTTTGGATGGGGTGACAGAGGGCACAGGCTGCACTTGATGTGCAATACTCACTGGATATTATTACCCTGAGCTGTCACTTGTTATGTGAAGCCGGCAGTCAAAATGCAACTACAAATGTTTTGTTTTTTTTTCCCTCGGTCCCTTTGTTAAATACTCCACTTATCTTTTGTTATGTGTCCTAGTTAAAGCATATAAATAAAATATGAAAGTTCATATATCAGTAGAGTAATATTCAGGGAAAAAAAAAAATCTCTGGCTTTTTAAGCATTTGATCATGACACGAAAAACACAATAACACACGTGCTATTTTTGGGTTATATGCCAGAATATAAGAAACAGGCCAGTTTAAAATGGAGACAGGAGAACTTTTATCCTGTCACTTTTCATGACTCGACGCGGGTGCGGGGGGGAAAGTGGTGGGGGGCTGGGGGGGCTCTGCTTGTGAGAGATGAAACTGTCAAATACACACTGGACTGCCTCCACTTTGCTGCCTCAGGAAACAATCCTAGTTCAAACAAGCCTTTGAGCAGTCTGGGGGGCCACATTCTCTTTGTCTCTCCATCGCGCTACTTTACAGTCAGGGAAAAAGACTCACACACGCACACGGGCTTTGTTCCAGTGTTAACAGCATCTATATTTGTTAAAAAGTACTTAATTATTCTGTCAGGAGAAACAATTCGAATTAAAAATGTGTGGATTTAAGGCCGATAGATGTTGAAAGGTCACACTCCCCTGCAGTTTAACTTCAGACTAATGGCCTGCCGCTTGTTGACCGTTGTGTCCAGCTATTGGCTGCACAAATGAATCGTGCCAGGCTGCAAGTGGCTGCTGGAGATCTATACAGATCTATAGATTAGTACCACAGCTTCTGCTGATTTAGCTCATATAAGCTACATTGGCTATGAAGGTAAAGTATGAAGAAAAAGCCACATGGGTGCTGATCTTAAAGGCCTCCGAATACTAATTATCACATAGTGTTAATATCAAAAAAATGAGTCAACTAACACATTTAAAGACAGAAATCACTGAGACTGCATGGACATTGTGAAGCTGTAGTCTGGAATCAAAAAGCAGCCATGTATCTATTTCTTGTCTCCCCAGTTCCTGTGTTTTACTTTGGGGAGGTAGAGTATCATGTGGATGAGAGCGACGGGTATGTGGAGATCAAAGTGTGGAGGACGGGAACGGATTTGTCCAGATCTGCAGCCGTTACCGTCCGCTCTCGCAAGGCAGAGCCCGTCTCTGCAGAAGGTGAGCTCCCGTACAGTTAAAGCGTTGCTTCCGACAGATAAGAATAATTGAATTGACCAGTAGCGCTATTTGTCATTTACCTGCATTCTCCGCGTCTGTATATTTTATTTACAGCTGGTATTGACTATGTGGGCATCAGTCACAACCTTGACTTTGCTCCAGGCGTCAGCACGCAGACATTCAGGGTAATCATCCTGGATGACCTGGGACAGCCAGAGCTGGAGGGGATTGAGAGCTTTGAGCTGGTCTTACGCATGCCAGTGAATGGCATCGTGGGAGAACCTGGAAAGGCTACAGTCTTCATAAATGACTCAGTGTCTGACTGTAAGTCACTCTATATTGCTGAGAATTTTAATAAACAATTCATAGAGGCATCTTAACTTTATATTTAATTAGATAAACTCACACTCGCACAGTCAGAGTGTTGGAATTGCACTGGGAACACATTACTGTAGGAAAATGATATTAGCATTCTGCCTGTTTTTTCTGTTCTTTATGTTATTGATTATAATAAATAAAATTAATAATATCTGTTAATATATGTGCATATAAATATATAAACAAGCCTTCGAAAGTTTGTCAAACTTCTTCAGATTTTAATTCAGCTGTTTTAGTAAAGGCAGAGTTATAATTTATTTGTCACCGTGTGTTCATGGTTCCACGGCAACCATTACCACCGTTAGCTTGATGTGACAGCTATGTAATTTTATTTGGTCTTTCATTTCAGCTTATTTCAATTCCAGCAAGGGAGAAATTATCTCTGCGTTAATCTTATGAAATGACTGAACTATCCTTTTTTGACAACAGTGCCAAAGGTCCAGTTTCGCGAGCCGGTGTACACTGGAGAGGAGAGCGACGGCCAGATCACAGCCACAGTGTACCGCAGTGGTGACATCAGACATAAATCTTCTGTCCGCTGTTACACCCGTCAGGGCTCCGCGCAGGTCGCCTCAGACTTTGATGAGCGACCGAACACAGATGCCTCTGTCATCAGTTTCTTACCAGGTTCTTCAGCGACCGCACTGTTACATCATGCATGCTTTCATTAAATGTCTTTGTTGACGCTGACACCTTCTCAGGTAAATAAACAAGTTTTGCAGAAAAAGAAAGAAAGAAAGAAAAAAAATCCACATCATCTACCGCTTTAACAGTTCCTTTTTTTCTTGTTTTTGCTCTCCTTATGTTTTTTTCTTTTAAACATACTCAGCATGCAAACAGCTTCCTTAAACTATTGAGGGGCTGAATAAAGGGAAGAATAATTTTATAAATAAGATTTTATAATCTCTACAGATAAAAGATGATTTTTTCTTCAATTTTTTTGACCTGTCACGTCTTGCCAACCGTTTTGCTGTGCGTTCTAGGTGAGGTGGAGAAGCCGTGTATGCTGTCTCTGGTCGATGACACGCTGTATGAGGATGGAGAAGAGCTCCGGCTGGTTTTAGGGAACCCGAAGAGCGAGTCACACTTTGGCGCATCGGTTGGAGCTCTGAATGAGACGCTTGTGAAAATCAAGGATACGGCAGACAGTAAGTGGGAGAAAGAAGGCAGAGGGTTGAAAAAGGTCAGAAATGAACTGCGTTAAAAAAAAAAATAGAAGCAGATGAATAGCATTGGCTTTTGAATATAAATGAATATAATTTTTTATCATTGTTTTTGGCCAGGTAGTAATTACAATCAGACGTTCAAAAATGTTTGAAGAATATACATAAAAACAATGCAGTGATTAGCAAATCTGAAAACTCCTATTTTATTCACAACAGAACTTGGAACGCATATCAAATGTTTAAACTAAGAGTCACGTTGATGGGCTGTGCAGCATCCCATCTCCTTTTAATAGTCTGTAAACATCTGGGAACTGAGGAGACCGGCTGCTGGACTTCTTGGAGAGGAATATCATCCCATTCTTATCCGATATAGGCTTCTAGCTGTTCGTCAGCTCTTCATACTTTTAATTTCATGATGCACCAAATTTTTTCAGTTGGTGAAAGGTCTGCACTCCAGGCAGGTCAGGACACGCCCCCACCCACTACTATAAACGCTGTTAGACAGTAATAGCTGCACAATGCAGTTTAGTATTGTCTTCCTGACGTATGCAAGGTATTCCCTGAAGAAGACAGTGTCTGGGTGGAAGCATATGTTGCTCATACTGTATATAAATGTATATAGCTTTCAGCATTGATGGTGATGTTCAAGCCAGAGGACGAGGTTTAACACTTTAACCTTTCTTTTTACCATCGTTTGTGGACGACACAGTGAACCGTGTTCGCAGACGATGATGTCTGCAGTGATTTCCATGACAGAGTGGTGCCTGTGTTTAATGCCGTGCACTCAGAGGCCTAAAGACTTTAAGACTGATGATATTATGCACCGCGGATGATGATATATTTTAAGTCTTCACAACTGATGAAACTATTTGTTGTCGTAGTTTTTGTTTTGTTTTGTTTTTTTGCACATTCAAGAACCTCTGCCCACCTTTACTTCTGAGAAACTCTCTTTATACCCAATCGTGTTTCTAACCTGTTGCAAAATGTTCCTCCAGCTGTTTCTTTTTAGCACCACACGCTTTTCCAGCTTTTTTTTTGTTTTTTTACCACTGTCTTTACTTTTCGAAGACATGTTGCTGCCATCAAATTCAAAATAAGCCAGTATTTTTCATGAAATAGAAAAATATCTCAGCTGAAACATCTGATACGGTTTTTAATGTTCTACTCTGAATAAAGCATGAATAATGGGATCTGCAAATTTTTGCATTTTGTATTTTATTTACAGTTTACACCGGTTCTACTTGGAATTGATGTTGTAAACGTTTTTGTAGACAATTCAGTGAGTTTGCTTTACAATATAATTCTGTCCACCTTAGAACCCATCATCCGTTTTCTGGACACCAAGTTCAGTGTTAATGAACCAAAGGAAGCCAGCGCTGTAGCCACTGTCAAGATCCCCGTGGTACGAGTGGGTGACACATCAAAAGTGTCAGTGGTTCGCGTTCACACTAAAGATGGGTCAGCTGTCTCAGGAGAAGACTATTATCCTGTATCTCAAGGTAAATCCTACACACATCCTCTTATGGTGTGATATGATTAAAAGCCCCAGATGCATAAAAGAGCTCCGATGCAGCGCAGCGTTCTCTTTTTGAACTGTCATTAAAGACCAAAAGCTGTCTTCTTCTCCTTCTGTATCCAATTTTTTCAGCACATTAGTGGCATTAAAACATGTGAAGCAAAACTTTCAGTAAGTCACTAATAAATACAGCACCATTAGCAGTCACACGATACACCAAATTTGCATTTAATGGCCTACACGTATCTTCCTGATTGATTTCTATTATGTGTCTGCAGCAGCCAGAGAGGTGAAACAAGGGTCCCTATAGGAATGTTAGATTAATGAAAGTGGGCATAGGGTTTTATTTGGGCAAGGGTCATTAATTTATAATTTTATCTCAAATGGAGAAAGGTGATTTCCGCATTAGTCCAGTGGGAGGTTATGTAATTTTTAATAAAATTTCAGCAGTCTTCATGTCAGCAGGATGAGGTCTTTTGTTCTATCTGTTAAGCTTTTAGCCCAAAGTGAACCTTTCTAGGCTTAATCAAGGCTTGAAATATTTATAGAATACATTCAGTCAATTCAAATTATACCTGCCTACCCACCGTTAAAATTTCCCCGCAGTTTTGAATCATACAGCCGTGAATTTCTCATATTGCACAATATTTTCTCGCCGCAGCACATTTCTAATGCAAAGCTCTATTACTTACCGTGCAAGGAGATGGACCACCTTTGGCACTATGCAAATAGAAACCTGCAATGCTTTTTAGCTAAGTGATATATTCTTCTGAAGCAATAAAATGTGCATTTGGGCTAATCTGCGAGGCCTTTTTATTCCCTGTGAAAATGTAAATTCGGCAAAAAAGAGGTGGAAATCTGGCCTGCAAGTCGATTACTTTTATCTCCAGAAAAGATATGGATCAATGCAGTACACTTTTCCTAATAATCATCTATTTGTGCTACATCGATGATTGTGTGTTTCCATATTCGTGTGTGCCCAGTCCTTGAGTTCAAGCAGGGGGATAAGCAAAACGTGGTGGAGGTGGAGGTGCTTTTTGATGGAGTCCGAGAAATGAGGGAAGCGTTTACTCTCCACTTGAAGCCTGATGAGAACATGGTGGCTGAAACTCAGGTCAGAAGTGTGCTCACAGAGCGATCACACAAAATCCAAACTGACAGCTCAGGAATTTAAAGCTTAATGAAAAAGTAAAAACATTAAAAGCCTTTTTTTTTCTGATTTAACCCATATTTATCCAGGTCAGTCCCGGTGAGATCGGGGATCTTTTTTTACAAGGGTGTCCTGGCCCAGACACCAGCAGCACTTTACTGTAGTTGCAACCAAAAGGGCAATGAAAACATTTCGCAATGAATAATAGATTAGGTTTAAAAAAAAGAAAGACAGAAGAAGCGAAGAGAAGTAAGGAGCAGAGAAAGAAATAAAAGAGGAAACAGAAAGTCTGAAGAGAGAAATGTATTTAAACACATTCACTGATAGTAACTCGTTACCTCTGTGTCAGAAGTCCTTAAAGCTCTTTTTCTGGACCAGGTGACTAAAGCGATCGTTTACATCGAGGAGATCAACAGCATGGCTGATGTCACCTTTCCCTCCCTTCCTCACGTGGCGTCGTTGCTCCATTACGATGATGTCGCCAGGACACCAGACAGCCTCCACCCACCAGCCGGCTATCCACTCATCTGTGTCACAGTGAGTCGGGACACAAACGGCCCTGGAGAAATCTTTCTTGCTCACTCTACAACAACATGCCTTCTAGAAACACCTGGGAGAGCAGCTTAATAGAAAACAGTTACATTTATTAAGTTTGTTTGTTTTGTTTTTTTTTCCAGTAATGAAGGTAGTGTTGCTTTTCCTCAGGATCAAACTGTCCACCAGGAATCAGCTATTCTGTTCTTAAAACAAACATTACACAGCCTTGTAGGCCGCAGTCGCCATGCTCTCATACTCAGGAGAGTCTCTTCCACTCTCGAAAACGTGTTCAGTGGGAAACTTAAATGGATTGTCGTGATGTGTTAAGTCATTTGCTCCTCAGGTGACTGCTGAATGTGGCTGGAACTGTGTGTTTGTGAGTGCGATAGAGAGAGAGAGATACAGAGAGAGTGCATGTGTGTTTATTTTCGTGCCTTGTGGTCAGCTGCGTAGGAGGTTCCCTGGAGAGGCAAAATGAAGAAGTCTTGTCGAAAATTGAAGTGTTGAGTGCTGTAGCAGGAAGCTCAGTGTCAACAGGTTTACAAAGGAAATCTACAGAGTCTATTTGAGGCTTAACCCTCCATCCAATATCTGTAGCTTTCTAAATATAAAAAATAACAATGTCCAAGACCACAAATGTGAGTCTATAACACGCTAAAACATCTGGATTTCCTTGGCAACAGTCACTTATTCGTTTGTGTTATCTGTCTCCTTCTTTCCTCCGGCATCTGCTGTATCTTTCTCCATCTCTCTGCTGTCCTTGCTTACCCACCCGCTCCTGCTAAAATCCTTATCCATCCTCCAGGCTTGTAATACAAAATACCCAGATTATGACAGGACGCGCTCTCTCTGTGTCAGCGAGCACATCAACAACACCTTGACCCGCTACCGCTGGCTCATCAGTGCCCCAGCTGGCCCCGATGGCGTCACCAGTCCCATGAGGGAGGTGGACTTTGACACATTCTTTACATCCTCCAAGATGATCACATTGGATTCAGTCTACTTCCAAGCCGGCTCCAGGGTCCAGTGTGCTGCTAGAGCTGTTAATTCAAACGGGGATGAGGGCTTAGAGCTCAGCAGCCCTGTTGTCACAATCAGCCAGGTGGAAGGTGAGGACTGAAAAATGAATTAAATCTGGGCCTGATGTTTCCATGGGTTTTTTTTTGTTGTTTTTTTGAGGATTATTCTACAAGAATCGTAAAAAAAAAACAACAACTATACATTACAGCTTTGTTCAGTCAGGGCAACAGGATTAATATTCAGGCTGTTTTATATTTAGCTCTATTTGGGGACATCGCTGCAAGTATACAAGCGGTACCCGTGTATATTATCAGAAGGGTGACGGTTCGATCTCCGGCTCCTCCAACATGCACGTCAAAGTATACCTGGGCAAGCTGCTGAATCCCTAGTCACCCCCACACTCGTACTCACACTCCAATTAATGCATCAGAGCGAATGTGAGCATTATATTAAAAAATCCCTTGCTCCATTCACCCACATAAATGTTTAACTGAGGCTTTTATTTATCTTTAAGCGCTCGAATTGGGCAGGAAAACACGTTCTATACGTTCCATCATTGACAACACAGATGAGAATGATAAAAGTCAGACAGGTGGGTTGCAAAGCGGCTTGCATGCATGCGGGAAGCATCAACTGTGTGATCCCAAAATCAGATTTGCAAGCTGGATCCACAGCTGAGCAATCCGCTGACTTGGGCCAGCATGAGGTGATTAAATTGGTTTTAAATTATCTGACAAGAATATAAATCTGGAAGTAAAAGTATTAATGCCACCAAGGAAACTACAAAAACAATGGTACTTGATCAAATTAAGAAAGCCTTATTGCTGTACTTAATTTTAAAAGAAATAGTGCTTAATTGAGAAAACGGTCCGTGTCCTCTACATATGTTATAGTTTTAAAGAATAATCTATTGGGTAATTTATTGGGTAATTGATATAGTGGGATTTTATGGTAAGATCTGAACCAATTTTACACACTGTTTAATTTGCATCTTTGTCCTATTTTATAAGATTAATCAAGTGGCATACACACACACACACACCCACAGACCATTTTCATTGGTTACAATAGCCCTAATGAATCATAATCCAATGCAGCTGCAAGCTATGTGCAATGAGAATGGGTCAGAGCTCTCACTCGTTTCTCAAATGGGAAAGAAAAAATAATAATTTTTTGCTGTTGCTATGCTATCACTTATGCCGCACTCATTCCACCTACACATCCCAAATGGAACAAGTTCAGACTCACTCTCTCAGGGTGGTCACAGGGTATTCTTAGAAATATGGAAATCACTATATGACTCAGTAGTAGCTCGGGCAGGTTATGAACAGAAAGGGATTTAGGGGATGTTGCATTTGTAATATGTGGGGAAAAAAAGAATAACTAAATAAGGATTTATCACATGTAATTAGCTGTAAGCCATTGCCAGTTACTATATCTTGCCTTCTCCAATGTTTTGTAACTGTCTTGTGTCTATTCTTGTGTTTAGAACATCTCCTCACTGCTTTTCTGTCATTAAAAGGTATGTGTCAACCACGCAAGATGGGGACTGTTGGTGCCGAGCCTTTCTCTGCCAAGCTACGCTACACTGGAGCAGACGACCCAAAACATCCTAACCTCATCAAAGTGACTGTCACCGTGCCTCACATAGATGGTATGTAGGAGCTGAAGGCAGGGCTCGTACCACAGATGAAGTGAGGTGTAATGTAGTGTGTGTAATATTCACGTCTCGGGCTGCTCAGGAGCGTGACAGCCAGAATATAGATCTCGCCAGGTTGTACCGAACCCTGCTGTAGAAACCCTCCAGCGCGCCTGCTACTTAACAATCCTTTCTTGATTTTTAATCAGTTTCCTTCTGCTTCATCTTTTTACTTCTCCTTCTTTATGCCCACCCCCTCAACCCCCATCAGCTTTAACTGTCTATCCGCTCTTTCTTTCCTCTGCCTTACTTTTCTTTTTCAATAATTGTTTCTCTTAGTTTGAATATCAAAGGTAGTTGGACACGCTCAAAATCAAAAACGTCCTTGTCTGGCAGGTATGCTTCCAGTGATCTCAACTCGCCGTCTCACAAACTTTGAACTGACTCTCAGTCCCGATGGAACCCGGGTCGGAAACCACCGCTGCTCTAACTTGCTTGACTACACCGAGGTCACCACAGCTCACGGCTTCATCACTGCATCCACGGGCAGCCCTGAGACCATGGGGGACTCTGCGCCTTATCAGTTCAGCAGCTCTCTGCGGGGGAACAGCACACTGCGCTTCTACAGGAACCTCAACCTGGAAGCCTGTCTCTGGGAGTTCACCAGCTACTACCACATGTCTGAGCTGCTTACTGACTGTGGAGGAACCATAGGGACTGATGGACAGGTAACAGTCTGTTTGTTTGTGTACCTTTCCCCACAATGTATAAATTCCAATCTGGGCTTTGTGTGTACATCTGTTTGACTGTTCTCCTTTGTGGGTGTTTGTGCTCACCTGTATGTGCGCTTGCCTGTATGTTCAGTTTATTTGCAGGCCTGTGAATGAGGAGGACACCCAGACTCAATGGCACCAGAGCTGTTTGCCTGCATTTTATGTCTCATTTGCTGTTTGTGTGTGTGTGTGTGTGTTTGCCAATTTTATACACAAGCATTTGATTGACAGCTTTTAGTGTCAAGGTAAACACACACAAACCTAAAACGCACACACTCAAACAAACTATTGCCAACCTGCCAGTCAGTCACTCATAAATACTCAATGCTATTCTCAGCACAGAGCACTAAAGCGTACGTCCACATTCAATTTCTCTACACCAATATCCCCAAATCTCAGTTACCTAAAAGCTTTTTTAAGTTTTTTTTCTTGTGCTTTTACCGGCTTTCTGTTGAGCTCACTAGCAAAGTCAAGCACTGCATTCAATTTTGGCAATGTGGCAATCTGTCATTTATGTGCTAGCAAGCTTCCAGTTGCTGTTTTCTGTTGTTGCATCATTGCAGCAGATGTTGCAAATGTTGTGATGTTATAAGGGCTATTCTCCTTCTTCCTGTTATTGTGGAGACAGACCCTTGCTCCCTTGCTCATGTCCTGCTGTTCTTTAGTGTTCCACTGGCTTTTTATCTGTGAGCTTGTTGCTGTTGATCAG
>VUQR01023351.1:0-11169 GCA_015108515.1 Hemichromis elongatus | reverse complement strand
GGGGCGAGTGAACCCGCCACAGTCAAAGATGCCTCATCTGCTCATCAGACTCACTGCTATCGTGCTCCTCGCCAGCCTCATCTCCGCCCAGCGGCGCCTCACCTGCCCCCAGGACGTCCATGCGGGGCTGATGAGAGACCTGTGGAAGCACACCAGGCTGCTGATCAATAGGCTGCCGGTAAGATCAATAACTGCTGATTACTGCTTTAGAGTTAAGCTCCCAGCAGTCAGTCAATGCATCATCAGTCTGATGAGCTATAACTCAGTATTTCACTTTAGAGTTTGTAACACTTTCATTGATTAGTTTGCTGATCAATGTCAATATTAATTTACTGATGAGTCCACCAATGAAGCCAATCTTGATACATTTTTAACATCAAGACATGAGTTAAGATTTTTTTAGGGTAACTAGGATTATTGCTTAGTACTTCATTTCATTTCAGAAGCAGGACTGACTTTATATATCGATCAATATGTGAGTTTATTATTGATAAAGACCGGAGCATGAACTTGCCCAACAAATCAGTTTATCAGAATTAATGATCAGTAATTCTTTTTTTTAAATGACTTATTTTAAAATATCGATTGTCTGTTTGACACTAATTGGCTTCTAATAAGGTCATAATTTCAACATATTAATTAGTCTCTCAGTAATAACATTACACTTTAATCAATTAAATCATAAATGCAAATTATTGATTGGCATGCATGTATCATTAATAACTTGTAAATTAGTTTGGCAATTTGTTAGGCTTTGTGCTATCGATCAAACATGGCAACCAACAATGGGGTGAGTTTTCAAAAATAAAAGTCGGTTTTGGTTTTTTTAGAAAAAAATCTGACCTGATTCACAGCACTAAAGTGCTCACAGTCACTGATATGAGTAGTATGAATAGTCCCTCGCATGAGTAAAACTGAAGCTTCTTTTTTAAACAAAGTGAAAGTCTGAAAAGCTGCCGTTTTTAAACCAGATCAAAGATTTGAAATCACATCTGAAGGAAACGGGAACTCGTGCTGATAATGCTTTAAATATTTAAAGCAGTACTTACTGACAAGATTTTTAATAACACTTAATAACTTAATAACACATCCATGAAACAAGGTCGGCTTTTTCGGTTATGTGTTTTTAAGACTTTTAAGCTTTATGTTGAAATAAAAATTGTGTCATGTAAATTTAAAATAAACTACAAAAACCTTTGGTTATGTAATAATAAGTTTCACACTTTCACTTACAGACAGAAAACCAACTCTCCCGGAGGTTCAGACTTCTGCCCAACTTCTGTGTCAAATGTCAGGAGGTCAGTAGTTTCAACTTGTCTACAGCTGAGAATGTGATGTTTTCTTAATGGAGTTTGGTGCTGCAGACCTGGTGGCGGTTTTTCTCTGAGGTTTCACCTTTCAGCCATCATGGTGTCCGCCTGGTTTACCTCAACCACAGCCTCCACTCTCCTCCACTTCACCAGTCCTGAGCTGAGTGTTGCCTAAACTGCAGAAACACAACAACGTCTGTGCGCCACCTGCTCTGTCCCTCACACACACGCACACACACACACATGCTGGCATGCAGGCATTTCCAAACATCTCGCAGGTGACATTCCTGTCCAGTCGAGCGCACAGATTTCCCAGGAGGAAGTATGTGTGTTTTCTTTGACAGAATTAGTGACGTATTCGTACCAGACAGAGAGTTTCATGAGTGTGAGCCTCCACATACAAATGTGAAGAAAAGTCACACTGGATGGAATTTTGTGAGGTGGACAGAAATGCCGTGATTTTGCTGAAACTCCAAATAATCAGTTAAAATTCAGTGATGTTGTGAAGTAAAAACTGGGTTACAGCTTCAGCGAAGCAGAAGTTTATGAGGTACACCCGTGACAGAGAGATGAAGACGTTAAAGGCTTCAGTCATCCTGTAATGTCTTCATCTCTCTGTCACGGGTGTATGACGATAGTTTGTACCTGATAATGCGCAGCATGTAATCGTGCTGCTTTTGCCTCCTCAGCACGCAATCGGCTGGATGGAGATCAGAGAACTGATCAATATCTACCAGAGGAGCGTGTTTAGCAGCGAGGTCATCCAGAAGCTCCTCCACCCGCATTACAACGACCTGATGTACGGACTGCAGCACACACTGAGGCACTGCGTGAGTACACAACAGTAAAACACATACAAACACAATGTGGTCCTGTAACGCACACTGTAGCACTCACTGTAACACACAAATAATGACCACTTTATTCCGTGTGCTTCTTGTTTAGGTTTCTTCTTCTGAATCTTCAAAATATTCCAAGATCATGACAAAGCTGGAGAAAAGAATTAACAAGGTACAAATGTACACACTCTGCAGCCCCGCCAGCACTGCTGCTGTTACCACTACAACTACTGCCTTTTCTAATCCTTCTTAGTAACCTCACTCTGGAGTATTCTGCTGCTTCTGCTGCAACTAGCAGCAGCATACTCATAAATGTATTTATATCACTGAACCTGATGTGCCTGATTGTCTGCAGAGGAAGAATGGTGAAGGAGATGAGGGAGACGATGGAGCACTGAAGGCCGTCAGAGAGTTCACCTTCATCCTCAGGTGGATCAATGAGCTGACACACCACCACACCCCATAGGGCTGCTTCATCATCATCATCATCATCAGTATTTGCATTATTACAACCACCCCAACCTCCACCACCACCATCATATCTGAGGATTATTCATTGAGGATCATTATATGTAGCAGAGAGCTTGTTATTATTGTTTTTATTTATTCTTTTAAACTGGAGTTTTGGATGTATTTGATTTTCTGTACGACTGAGAAGAACCGGCTCTAAGTTTTCTTTTCCACTCGATGCACTGATGGACTGAAGTGATGAACTAAGGTTTGTGTAAGTGAATCTTCTTTAACAGGGGAACGTTCACCAGAACCTCAAATTTGTGTTACAAATATTTAAAAAATTGTTTTTTTTTTTAAAAAAAAAAAAGGAAAAATAGGTATAACTGGGAAAAGTGTCAGCTGTGTTGCTGGGAGCCTCTTAAAGGATCGTGAATAATTTAAAGTATTGAGAATATTTTACATGTGTATAATGAAATGTTGTGTACAAAATAATTTATTTTGGATAATTTATTGTATTTGAGGACTTACTGAAGAATCTGAAGGATTAAAAATACTTGAAGATTTAATATATCAACTTGACATTAGAAGAAAAATAGGATATTTTTATATTTTTACCGCATGTATATGAATTTGTTATATTTTTAGAGAAATAAACTAGTTTTTATCTTAATCACTGGTGACTGGCGTCAGTTTCTTAGAGTTCCTGAGAGTTCACAGAGTTTTATCTCCCTCTGCTGGCCTGGATTTAAAACAACAGCAGTCTGCAGAGCCTGGGAGTGAAGACTGTTCTGCTGTGTTAACAGTCATATAAAGATGGCTCCTTATGAATGATAAAATCTGAGAGAAATGTTACTGAATTATCTGAGAGCTGATCTTGTACAGACTGAAATATGTAGGTTTTCAGTCCTTTGTACAGTTTTAGGTGGACTGAGGCGTGTTCAGGCCTTTTAGCCAGCTGTATTTTGAGAGCTTCATCACAAAGTTGCAAATAAGAAAAAGGAAGACCTACAAGATGCACAGAGTGCTGCTGCGTCTTGCTCAGTCTCTTCGGTTTGCTGCAAAAATTGGTGCACAGAAGACAGATCCTGAATCAAAGGCTTGTGTTTGCTGTCAGCGTTTAGCAAACACTAAAACAGGACACCCCAGAGCTGCACCAGCAGGGAGAAAGCAACTTAACAAACTTCTTAAACCCCTAAAATCACTGAAGGCGCAGTAGGATTCTCCAACTGAGAGAAACAGGACAGGACGGTAACAAAGTCCAGAGGAAGTGGACATCACAGCAACAATCGACTCTGTACACAGACACAGAAAAATATGAGGGCAGGTCAGTCACAAAGGAGGGGAACAAATCACACTTGGAAGAACACAACAAAACATGGAAGGAAAGAAGAGGGTAAATCAGAAAGGTAAACTGCCCTGTCTTCACTCCCTCGCCTGTGGGCACAAAGCTGGCACAAACATCTGTCAAATGATTTTAAAGAGTTTAAAAGAACTCCTGTCCACTCACTGGGACATCAGTGGCTGGCTGTAGCTCAGGATCTGCTGATCAGAAGGTTGCTGGTTTGATCCCTGCCCCCCCGGTCTGCATGCCAAATATCCTTGGGCAAGATCCTTACTAACCCAAAGCTGCTCTTAATGCAATAATTGGAGTATGAATGTGAGTAAATGCTGCTTAGATAGCGCATGCATAGAAAAAAAGTGCTGGGGTGAATGTAGCATGTTGTATAAAGTGGTTTGAGTGGTCCAGGAAAGAAGAAAAGTTCTATATGAGAATCAGTCCATTTACCAAAACTTAACAAGTAACTGATTAACACTCTGTTAGCAGCAAAATTCAAACCATCCAGCATGTGAGGCTTAATCAAGTGTGTGCAGTGAGTGGGTTTGAACAGGAGGACTGGGAAGGTTTCAGGGAGAAGGCGCTTAGCAGCATGATGGATCTTTTCCTGCTTCAGAGAACAATAAAGAATCCAGAACTGTCATGTTCTCCTTATCCTCCTGTGCTGACCTGCCTCTCTCTCCTCTGTGTGTGTTTCAGAGGCGGATTTCAGTAATCACTCACCTGTGTGCAGTTTGATTATGACTGAGCCAGCTGTTGTGTGTCTGTGGCCAGGAAAAAGACTGTGCCCCCTTTTATTTGGTCTATAATGGCTATGAGTCCAGATCTGATCTCTTTTGCTCTTTTGTTGGAAAGTCCCCCCCTGAGGACCGAGTTGGGGATTTCACTTGGAGTGGACGTACTGATTGGCTGCTGCGGGTGGTGGTTAGCATGTTCACCCAACACAACAAAGACCCCTGTCTGAAACTGAGGAGACACAAATGCAGTCTCAGTGCCTAGCCTAGATAAAAGTGAGGGTTGTGTCAGGAAAGATAAAATCCAAATCAGTCAGGAAAGTATAGGCTGGTTGGCTGCTGAACATCGACATCCCCCAAAGAGTGTCCTGTATCCCTCAAATACTGATATACATATTTTGAGGATGCCCATGTTCCCATTTCGGTGGATAAAGAGCTGTAAAAGAGGCCATCTTTGAACAAAGGGGCTGGGTTATGACAACAACTGTCAGCCAACTACAATGCAGTATTGAGATCCCTGCCCCGGCACCTCCACTCCTACTCACATCTTGCATCAGGTGACGGGGCAGGGATCTACATGATAGGGTTGAGCAAGGTCTCTCAAGGTCTCGTTTCACTTGAAACCTCTGGAGGTAATGACCCATGCCTTTTTTTGGCACACCTTTGCTTATGTGACGAGTTACATGATTAATAGTGGATCAACGACCCTCTCAAAGGACAACCCGGACCAGGCTTTAAACACCTGGGACTCTCCAGCGGTTGGTTTTAGAACTGAAGTCGCCTTCTTTTCAATATCTTAAGACCACCATGGTGTGGATGACTGAGAACCTAAACAAACATGTTAAAGCATGCAGTGCTTTTCACAACATGTCACATTCACCCACATTCAAGGCCCAAGGACACCTTGGCATGCAAACAGAAGAAACCAGGGATCGAACCACCAACCTTCCATCTGCTCGACCTCCCTAACTACAAAACAGCAGTTTTACTGCTACAAGGAAGTTCAGAACATCAAAAAGATATACTATCATAAGCTTCGCATTCATATTTGATACCTTCCCAGCTAATTTAGTCCACCTTCAACAAAACTGGATCAATACTTTCAGAAATGTGGTCATCTGTGAATTAGCAGCTTCCCACACTTGGAATGTTTTTTTTTTTGTGCCAAGATTCAGGAATTGAAACATGTTTCAGTCATTTCTAGTTTCGCTGACATAACATTTTCCGTTTCAAGGACCCAAAGTTTAGTGACGTTTGACCACATTTATTCAGCGGCTTAACGGCTGTAGACCAGTTTAACTACTTTCATGTTCATATTTGTTGTAGCTGTGTTTTATGGTCCATCAGTAACTTAATAAACCAATTACAAGACTAATACATAAAAACAAATGAACCTAAAGGGAAGTACGTTAAAACGGGATTTGGATTTTGAGGCTGGAATTTAATTTGAATTGATGGAAGAATTAAAGAAAAAAATCTACCTAAAAGCAGCTTTGAGTCACGATCTCTTCCCTCACCTGTCAGCGGAAACTCCCACAAAGACATTTGGACAATCAGCAGAAGCCACAGTGAGATTTCCACCCCCACAGTGACACAATACTGAACTCAAAGCATCATCATTGCCAACTGCTGAGTCAGCTCCTCTTCAACAGCCACCTTACTCTTGTTCAGGATTAAACCAAGACAAGAAAGCATTTCAGTTTCATACATTTAAGCTGGTTTCAACTTCAAACTTTGGCACGTCAACACAACACTCTCACATCAAACACGTACAATAAGTAAATAAAAAAATAAGTAGCAATCTCAATACATTTATAGCCTTTTGTCTCAGCCATTTTCTGTAGTAGTTTGACTGTCAATTACAGGAAATCGCTGCTTTGACATTATCGAGCGGTTTTCCTGACACATAGAATTTCATGATTTAAATATCACTGCTGAAGTTCTAATGTCTGAGTTTAAAGAAATAAAAACCACTATGTGAGTGACTAAAGGTCATTAGCTCAACATCTACTGCACAATGGTGCCTGCAAGAAGACCCCTGTGTTTGAATACCTGTTTAAGAGACAAAGAGGCCTTGAAGGATTTTTCTTTTGTTTTGTTTAACAGTGTTTAGAAAAAACTGAAACTGGAGCATCTCATTAAATATGGCGAGGTCTGCGAGTCACAGTCATGTGAAAAAGAAAGTACACCACATGGTTCTTTACTTTTTGCATGTCTGTATATATCATTCAGCATTAATAGTGCTTTCACAGAGCTGCACTGATGTCCCTGATATCATGACAAATACTTTTAAACTATAAGCTGGCATAATTTTTGCTGACCCAAGAGCTACTTGTGTGAAAGAGACTCTACAGGCCTCTGTTAGCATGTTAAAGATGAAGTCCATGAGATTTTGAGGTTATTCAATGGAAAAATAATTGTACAGCAGTCATAACTTAGTTTGTAAATATATCTTCCAACAAAATCAGTGCATTATAAACTTAAAATGAATTTATCAAAAATACGTATTTGCATGTCACGGAGGAACATTTCAATTCCCGTCTGCTCCTTCAGACTATATATGAAGGATTGTCGAAGAAGTAGTCCCTTCTCAAAAAAATTAAAATGTGAAGTGGCTATGGCTTATGCATCTTAATAAAATCACACCCTCTTCCTCCTTACATTAAACCTCATCTTCTGAACTGAAGTCAGCGCACTGACACACAAAAACATGCATAAACATGCTGATTCATTCCTGATATTGTCGCAGTTATCTTTTGTCAGCAGATCAGACATCCAAACTCCTCATCTCTAGACAGCTGACAAGAGCTGGCAAAACAACCACACCTTCATATAAGCTAACATTATGCTAGCTAATGTTAGGCTCAAATCACTTTCCCTCTAAAAAACAGTTTGATTACCTTCTCACATCGTATGAGAGATTATTTAGTAACTCACTTTATTCATCTGGTTTTCACTAACACCAGCTGATAGCAACTAACAGAATCTAACAGCGGCTAACTTTCAATTGAGGGAAGTGAAAACAACAAAAGGTGGCGAGGACAGAACTAAAACATAACCTAAATTGGGAAAACTAGGGAACAAACCTGGAACCATAATATGCCGGGATAAACACGGGATGAAGAACAGAGACTGTAGGGCAGAGAGACGCAGAGATACACCGAGTTACATAGATGAACCAACAATGAATACAGGCAAGCACACAAGCACACACTATAAATATACACAAAGTAATGAAGGAATGACACACCGGAGGAGGACACAGCAGAACCCAATTAGACATGAGAGACACAGACCTTCAAAGTAAAACAGGAAATTAACAAGCACAAACTCAGGGACACGAACAGAGCAGGAGGACACAGGAAGAAAACCTAAGAACTGGAAACCCTGAGAATGAAGCCTACACACTAATAAAGATAACCACGAAGAAATCAAACATCAAATCAGATAAAAATAATAATAACCATAATGATAAACACAAAACGATGGATCACCAATCCAGCACCATGACACTAACAGCAGTCTTATGGACAGAAAAGTTCAATATGTCCTCAAAACTCATCTCAGTATGGCTGTCATCAGTCATAACTCAATGACTCATATCATTTTGAAAACTGTGCTTCTTTGGAGACAGGGTTGTAGTTGTGCCAAGGTAACTTTATTAAAACTCCACCACTTAATGCAATTGCAGGCTACCCACTGAATTACTACAATAAAAGCCTCAAGCACTTAAAGTTTCATTTATGCAACAGACCAGCTGTACAGAGGGTGAGCTGTTAATGATCAGTAGTCATTGTGACTGATACTCCAAGTCTGTGTAGGTGGGAAATTCAACCCTCCACCACAAGAGGATGTGGTATGTATTTGTGTTTGTGTTACTGACAGTTGGCCCAGAGGCAAAAGAAAAAAAAACCAAAAGAAAAAAAACAACAACACCAAGGCTAAGACTTCTAGGAAACACGGGCATACAGAGTGGTTTTAAATCTAAAAAAAACAACAAAAAAACACAACCAGCTAATTCCAGTGAATTAAGTTTTACCTTGGAAGCTACCACTTTCATGTGTGTTTTAGACTCTCAGCTCTACATCCCCAGAGCCCTGTACTGTGTGCCTAATAGTCATGTGCATGATTTCATTTCATAAAAATATTTTTCTGATCAAATCTACTCTACGCTGATGACACAGATTTCTAGATTCAAGATTCTTTATTTGTCACATGCATTTCACTTTTACATTTCACTGCGACTTGCACGAGTACAAGATGCAGTGAAATGTATCCTGACGCGCTCCTCAAATGTGCAAACAGAGAACATTATACACATTAAGTGAATATATACAGGAGGACATTATATGCATTAAGTAACTGAATTATGTACATTAAGTGAATTAAATAATAAGACAGTCTGAACATTTTAAATTGAAAATCTGAAAAATGTACATATATTGTTTGTTTTGCAGCTTGGGATCATTCTGTACTCTGGGTGCAAGCAAACATCAGCAAAATCAGTTCTTTGTGCTTCATTAAGTATGCGGCACAGCAACTGAGCCATCAGAGCACACGCTGTATACCCGAAGATAAGAAGGCCTATAACTAAAAACATGACAGAGATACACGTGAAAGACACAGTCACCTTACAGTTTATTAGTTATAGCTTGCCAGTAATAAGTTGGATGTTTAGTTCAATGAGGTGCTAGAAATATTCCTCTGAAGTAGAAACACTCATGGGAACCTCCCAGCAGCCTAGACTTATTGTAACATAACTAAGGTAAGATTCAGGGTCACCTGATCCAGCTCTAACTAAATGCTTTAGCAAAAAGTAAAGTTTTAAGCCTAAACTTTTGAGCAGAGATAGTGTCTGTCTCCCGAATCCAAACTTGGAGCTGGTTCCTAAAAACAGAAGAAGAAACAGGCCTAAAAACTGAAGGCTCTCCCTCCGATTCTACTTTTAAATACTCTAGGAACAACAAGTAAGCCTGCAGTGTGAGAGCGGAGTGCTCTAATGGGGTGATATAGTCACTAAAATAAGATGGGGCCTGATTATTCAGGACCTTGTATATAAAGAGCAGGGATTTAAATTAGATTCTGGAATTAACAGGAAACCAATGAAGAGAAGGCAATGTGTAGGCTGAAGTCCCACATATTTGTTTAATATGTGCATTGAAGGACATATCTTGGTCAAACATAACTCCATGGTCCTTCACAGTATTAGTGGAGGCCAAGGTAATGCCATCAACAGTAAGCATCTGGTTAGATACCATGTTTGTGAGACCCTTTAGGGCCAAGTACAAGAGCCTCAGTTTTATCTGAATTTAGAAGCAGTAAAATTAGAGTTCATCTGATTTTACTACAGATAAACTTCCAGCTACTTAACATAGACATAGGTAACCTCAGTAAACATCCTTTTTTTATATCAATGATTTTATTTTATTTCTTAATCCATGTCAGTTTTCTGGATTGTGTTGTCAATTACAGACCCCAAACATCAGGTTTGTTGGTTTTTCAACCTTCTTACAGAAAAGAATCCACAAGCTGCAACAGCGAAAGTGGGTGAAGGTTTCATTTTTAAGCTAGTCTAGCAATGAGAAGGCGTAATGCTAGCTGCTACATCGTGCTCTTTTTAATTTGCACAACAATTAGAGTTGTAGCAGAAACAGGATCTGCACTTTAAGGCCTACTTTTCCAAATTCATTGCTCGTTATTCTAGCAAAGATGTGTCATGTAATTCAGGGAAACAATGATGAGCTTGTCCACTTAATTCTTGGTATTGTTCATACTGTTGCCATGATCACTCATTAAC
The DNA here is from genome assembly GCA_015108515.1 of Hemichromis elongatus. NCBI lineage: Eukaryota > Metazoa > Chordata > Actinopteri > Cichliformes > Cichlidae > Hemichromis > Hemichromis elongatus. The sequence continues at coordinate 700 of VUQR01023351.1, read as the reverse complement.
AGTGGTAAGTTGGGTAAAGAGATAGCAGGGAAGTGAAATTTTTAATAAATGTTAACTTTGAAATTTGCAGCTGTGTCTGTTCATTAGGATAAATGTTTAAAAACTTTTAATAACTCAAATTTAATTAAGATCAATTTATCGGGGAATACCTAGAAATTATTTTCGTATGCAGTGCAATGGCATTTTCTCTCCGCACTGATGATTCAGATGTCACTGCGCGCGCTGTGGTAGCGTTTCCACCAGAAGAGATGATGCAGGGACAGCGCATCTTCCTGCTGCAATAACATTTCTACTCTCGGCGGTAATGCCTTAACCTCCGGTGGTGATATTTCCACCGGTGGCGCTCCAACCCACGATGATGATTGCATTTCTTCCCACCACAGTTTCACTTCCAACTAATGTGGACACATTAATATTACACCCATGACTGACTGATTTACATATTTTGTAACCAATGGTGTTACCCCATTGCCCCCTTAAACCCTGGACTATTTTTTAATTTTTATCTGGTTCTGCTGCATTACACTCTTACATGTTTCTGGTGATCTATACATACATATATATACACACACACACACACATACATACATACATACATACATACATATATATATATATGTGTATATATATATATATATATATATATATATATATATATATATATATATATATATATATATATATATTTACATATACATAT
>VUQR01023350.1:0-13186 GCA_015108515.1 Hemichromis elongatus | reverse complement strand
CGCAGGGGGAAAAAAAAAAAAAGGGGGGGAAAGGGGAGGGGGGGGGGGGGGGGGGGATGAGGACAGATGAAGAGAGGAGGGTGGTAATTAGAGAGGTGGTATTTCACAGAACCGGAAAGGTGAAGCATCGGAACAAAGACAACTGCAGCCTGTCTTTGGGAGGCAGAAACATGTCTGACATGACTGCTGGGCTTGGCGAGCTCCCTACTCGTAACTGGAAAACTCTGACCGAACCAAGCCGTCTTTGAGAGACGGTCATCTTTAAAAAGGGGCAACAACAACGTTCTTCCTTCTATAATATCCTGCATATTTAGAGCAAGCTGAGCTTGTGGCTGGCAGAGATTACTGCACATACAGCGACCTCATTAATAAAACGTTCGGTCGTGTTTATCGTGAACATCCAACACAGGAACAGGAAATAAAGAAAATCAGAGCAGGTCCGCTCGGTCAGCTACAGATCAGATTCTAGCTTTCACTGTAACATTTTATCATCCTATCCTTATCAGGGTCACGGGGGCCTATGAGCAGCTCCAGCAGCACAAGGGAGGGGTGGGGCCCCGGACAGGCCCCCGTCACTCCTATGGGCACCAACCGTCTCTGGGCTGTGGCCTAAAATCCATATCACGGTATAATTTGAAGCATGTGTGTAACAATATATATCATGATATACTCTTTTCTTCTGTATACCTTATTTTCTGCTTGAAATCCTTTAAGCTAATTAAAAATCATCAGTGCGCCTCATGTATGAATTCTGGTTGTTTGTTGACCTTGAACTGATTTCATGTGGTACACGGCGACTTTGCTAAGCTACGAAGCCGCACCGCTTGATGGATTGTTGGAACATTACGGCTACCGTAGTCAGGAGCCTCGCGGAGTAATCTGGGTCCTAAACTCCATCTGCTTCAGGTCCCAAAGTCAAACGAACACTGCAGCATCACTGAGAGTTAAAAACTGTTTAAATTCTTCCAACAAAAATGAAGACAGAAAACTAAACAGCAGTGACGTTTGTAGGGTTACTGAAGTTGGACTAGCTGCTATATAATGATGTGCTACGTGGTCGCTAGCCACACAGCTATGTTAGCATAACATAAACAGTGAAGCTGGAGGATGAACGCTAACTTTTTTCCACTGGATCAAAGTTAACGTGAGGGTTCCTGATGGTTAGGGACAAATGCAATCACATGGCAGGATGCTGTAAACGGACCAAACTTCAGTCAGGAGAACAGCTGAGATCATCCATCCACAACACCAGGTTAGTCATTAATATACTGCAACAACATGGGAACAGAGCAGCTGTGATCCAACATTAATGAATCAATGGTACAGAAGTGGAGGAAGATCAGTTTTTGGCTTCCTCATATTCCTAAACGTGCTTCGTCTCTTTGCTGTTACTGTCATTCGGCATAATTTGCAGATGATGCGATGCTTTTGACCAAAACAGGCGCAGCTTGACGACACCATCAACATGCGCTATCGCAGTAGAGCGGTTTAGTCAAAATCTCTACTGTTGGTCAAATCCATATCATTTCTACCGTACGTCGGTTATCCCGCCCAGCCCTACTCTCTAATAATGACCGAGCCGAGGCTGAAACACCTGCCGAGGCCTCCATCTTTCCTCATCAAAACTGCTCTGGGATTACTAAAGAACCAGACCCACCAATAGAATCTAGAACGACGCTTGCATCACCTCTCCTTATGTCAGTTAACCGTGCTCATTGTGAACTCAGTAAATTTACTGCAGGTGATTTAATTTTAATATCTGCAGCCGCAGAAGTGTCAGGATTTCTTGCTTTTATCTGTAGCAGGTCAGAGACCTCAATATCCCCCCCGGTCTTATCATTTCCAGACTATGGCTGTCTGAGAGGGTGGAGGAAGAGGAGAGGACAGGGGGAGGGCGGGAAGGCAAGGGGTGAGGGGCTGGGAGTCCCCGACTCCATTAAACATGGATTACAGGACGGCGTATGAGCAGGAATGTTGGCCTTCCTACAACTGTGTGTGTGTGTGTGTGTGTGTGTGTGTGTGAGAGAGAGAGAGGGAGAGGGTGGGGGTGCTGGTTCATTATGCCTGCGTATGCGTGTGTGTGTTTTATGCCAAAACATCAAAGCACAACGCTGCACTGCCTGTTAAATGTTTCTCCTTGACTGCAAAGACCCTGAAGTCTGCTGCTACATCTGTTCACATAAAACAAAGATACACACACACACACACACACACAGATGTGCATCATCTTAACAAAACGCCACCTTTATTGTGAACAGGAAAAAAAAAGAATCTCCAAAATTACCACAGCTATCCCCCCACACCACACACACACACAGTGGATATGCTCTCCCTTCCCCCTCTGTCATGCAGAATTTAACATTAATTTTCACAGTAAAGTGTCACAGACAGACGGTGAAGAGGAGAATTGGCTTTATAACGAGGGCTACCCAGGAGTCGTACAGTGGGGGAGGGGCTCGTGTGCGCTTCTTGGAGCGGTTCGACAACATCGCCTCGATGAAACACAAAGAGAAAGAAAATGTAAAGAGACACAAAGAGAAGACGGAGCAGAAGAAAATAAAATGAAATGTCGGGAAAATGGGAAGAAGAAGAGAGCAGCTCACACTGACGTGCCCATCAGACAGCCTCACTCTTATTTTGAAGGTCTAGCCACAATTAAAACTCTGGTGTTTCCTGTGGAATGTTTATTTTAATTAAATGACTCGATGAACAGGTCCACCAGGGCTAAAATACAGGGCGGCACCTCTTCACCTGTGAGCTCAGGTGTGTTCTGTCTCATTACCACAGGTGCATGAAATCTAGCTCTATGCTGCAACTCCCTGCTGGAGCCTCCGGTGGACATTAGAGGAACTGCACGAGTTTGATGATCGATCTGAACCGCTTTGAATTGATTTGCTATCGTATTTGGATCTTGTTTCATCATAAATGTATTTGTGTTCTGTTCGGTTTTACTGTTCGTCTTTGTATCGAGTATTTACTGTTTATATATTGTTGAATTTTCAGGTTTAAATGGATAAAAACGTGCGTCTAAGCTCACCTTTAGATGTTTGGTAGTGTGTGCACCACAGAAATGTTTCATAAAGTCGGCCTGTTTCATGACAGGCTTGAATTAAAGCTCTTCTCTGAGACATCAGATCAGCTCTTTGCTGCGATGGTTCCTGACCTCCGTCTGATGAAACTCAGCGTCGCCCTCTCGCTCTGGTATTATCAATCAAGCCAGCAGAACTTCAACAATTTCAGCTGGAAAAAGTCCAAATGATCTCACTGGTGTTAATAAGACTTAGAGATTTATTAAAGCACTCTTGCTTCTTTATCCTTCTCCCATCTTTTCCTCCTCTTCCTCCCCTCCTCCATCTTCATCACAGACTGTGAGCTCAATCACTCTGTTGCTCTTCTGCTCAAACACAATGTCTAATTATTATTCTCTGTCTGACTTCCTTTGATTCATAATGTGGAATTTTTCCTGTGTGTGTGTTAAATGCAGCAAGCCTGACATCTTCATAAATAACCCGTTGGGATGGGCGGTAATGGAGGCCACTTACATTCACAAACACACACACACACACACACACACACACACACACCCTGCTGCCTAATGAGGCCATTCAAAGCGACCAGAGATCATCACACACACAGCCTCTGGGTCAGGCTCAGGTCTGGACATCGTTTGCTGCTGTGCTTGGATCATCCAAGGATCAAGTTTCAGCCGTGGCACAGACTCACGTCGAGTCTGGAACACGTTGGTACCCGGAGGAGTGAAACGAGGGTGAAGCTTTCCTCCTCACCTGTATTTGAACCGTGACTGTGCCCATCTCTTCACTGCGTCTCCCTTTAACCATTTATTCCAGATGTTTCTCTAACTGTTAACCTGTTTGGTTATATTTGCTGAGTCCTTGTTCACACAGGCTGTCTCAGGTTTCTTTGCTGTGTGGCATTTTGATAAAAAGCCTAATAACCTCGTCATCGATTTTCTATCTTCCAGATGTTTCTTTGATGCCACATCCACGAACTCTGACCTGTGGGATGCACACCGCACGGCCTGACCTGACCTCAGATGACTCGACCGATCGAACCGCTTCCAGCACGGGGAGCTGTTAGCCGCTTCATGTGTTTATTTTATTGTGTGCAGCTCTCTGAGAGTCCAGGAGTTTTGTATTCTTGGTGTTTTTGCATTTTTATCCTATTTCTTTATCTGCGATGGACGGTGTTTAGACTCATGTCTGATTCTTGTCATGTAGTTAATTCCAAGTATCCTTTCATGTCTCTGTCATGTCATTTCCTGTTTTATTTTGATAGCCTCTTGCTCCTTCTGTGTGTCTGTGCTTTGTGCGGTCGTGTCTCTCCAGCCCGTCGCGTCAGCCGGTTCATGTTTGTCTGCCGTCTTCATTCTTGCCTCTGGAGCTCAGGACGTTGTTGAACTCTGACTTCTCTGTTTAGATGTTTGTGGTCTTCAGCTCATCCACGTAAATAAAGGCTGTTTTTCGTTTTCCTCGAGAGTCCTGCATGTGTTTGTGTTGTGCTGCCAAGATCATGACTCACTCCGACTTCAATTTGGACTTAAGCCTGCTGATAAAGCAGGAGCGTTTCCTGCCCTGGGAAGGTTCAGATGTCGGCTGATCGTTGATCTGATTGTTTCGCCTGAGTCTGACCTACGAACTGTCTTTTTATTCAGCTTCACACACTTTCACAGGAATCTGAAAACATTCTGCCTCAGCTCCGCGTGGAGCCGTGTACAGTTAGAGGTCGTTGTGACATTTCAGACCCTGCGTGGTCTGGGAGCTCAGCACCTCTCAGATGAACTATGAACCCGCCCGACCCCTCCGATCGCCTGGATCCGGCTGCTTCTACTTTTCCATGCTCCAACCTGCTAAATGATGATTCTTTTATCACCTTTGGTGCTTTCTGCTTGTTTTTTATTCCTGTTCTTAAGCATTTTATGAATTTCTTGCTTACAACCGTCAGCTGACTGGATGTTGGGGATGCCTAGCTGCCTAGCTGTGATGATGAGGTCACTTATTCGACCAGCGATGGGAAGATTCTGTTTTTACACTTGGAAACGAAACGTTCGTTCAGCCAAATCTCCCGCACAGACACGAGGAACGGCGAGCTGACAGCGGCGACCGACGGCGGAGCGATGTCACTCGATTTATACAAATATGCACAGACGGACGGTCGCACAAGTATCGCACGCGTGTTTTAGTGCAGCAGTGAAAGAATCACACACCATCTATTAGCAGCTCCAATGAAGAATCATCACACACGCTGTCCATGTGTCTGTCTACCCTGTGTGTGTGTGTGTTCCTGTCTTGCTATCTTTGTGAGGACCGAAATCTGCATTCTACTATACTTGTGAGGACTAACAGTCACTTGACAGGACACACAACCCAGTCCTCAACTTTGAAAGCATTTTTGAGGCTCAGAATGTTGTTTTAGTGTCGGGGTCAGGGAAAGCATTATGTCAATGAAGGTTCTCACTAAGATAGCAGAACGAGCATGTGTGTGTGTGTGTGTGAGACAGCGAACATCAATCTGTGCCGTAGTACACCACAGCCTGGACTGTGGTTGAAGATGATTCTGCTATCAATCAACCTTTGTGTGTGTGTGTGTGTGTGTGTGTGTGCGTGTGTGTGTGTGTGTGTGCGTGCGCTGTGTGGATCAATACTGTGATTTTAACACTAAACACAAAACACAATCAATCTTTCTGTTCTCAAACACACACACACACACACACAGGCGATCGTATCGGTGTGCAGACTAAACTTCCTGACCTGCACTTTAAAGCTCGTTGGGGTTTTACAGTGACTCAGTAAAGCGTGAGGCTGAGCTGAGAATGAGTTCGCTTTAGCTGCTAAAAGGATGGACGAGAGAAGCAGCTGCTGCCGGTGGAAACGTGTCCGACCCAAGCGCGACAGAAAGCCCGCGGCTTCGTCAGCTGCAGGGGAACACCACAGCGAGCTTTGTGGGTGGTCGTGCGTAAATAACGTCTCCAGATTTCCTCCGTGTGCAGGAAACACATTTAGTCCTCCCAGGTGGAAGGCACTTGATGACACTCAGGTTGACTCTGAGCTGCCAAAGAACTCTTTCCTGTTTGAACTCATCCTCGATCACTTAATTCAACGAGCTGTGGGAGAAGCAGGATGAGCATGGGGTGTAGGAGGGTGTCGGACTTTATCGACCACCTGACCAGAGGTTACAGGTGCGCTATTTTATTCAAATGAAAGTTTCTCATCTTCCACTTTAGGTAAATAAGTTTGTTAGTCTTCTATTTTTGATCTCAACCCTTGAACCCAACCCAGGAGGCTCAGCTGCTCTTCTCAGCTGAGCCTCCTGTTTGGTATTCATTATTTGAATATCACAATAATACACCAAAGTAATGATCACCTTCCAGCGCCTCTGCCCACTTACAGGTTCCTCCATCTTTATTACTGGATGCCAGATAACCTGCATGTAACCATGACGACAGGGACACCCCGTGACCCGGTGTCGTCTCCCCCCTTCAGCAGGAGCTCAGACTGTAATGAAGTCATTAAGCCTGGATTTGACTTACATGCTGATGCACGCCTCACACCAAAGACCGGTCTGTTTCTACGTGTGTGGAGGGGATTTCCACAGTGTCAGTGAAATAAAAGGACCTCAAACCCCTGACAGCCCCGCCCCTGAGGGATGACATCACCCAGGAACACGCGAGGGAAAGGAACGAAGAGAGGGAAGTAAACACACAGAAAGTCCCACGAGGAACGAATAAAGAGAGAGGCTGATGAGACAGCAGTGAGAAAGCCGTGACTTTGAGATGCCCCGCCCACCTTGTTCCTCTCGAACAGCTCGCTCTGGATGGCTTTGAGGTCGCTGTCGAGCGCGGAGGCGGCCTGTCGGCGCTGCTTGGATAATTGCTCCTCCAGGTCTTCGACCTGAGCTCGCAGTTTCTTGTTGTCCCGCTCCAGGGCCAGCTTCTCCGTCTCCAGGCGCTCTCTACGCCCCCACTCCGCGGCGTTCTCCACCTGCAGCCGCTCCATCTGTAGGAAACACACGATTTCACAGCAAACGCCGGTGGAAACGGGATCGACAGTCAAACAGGCCACACCCCTCATAACGCACATCCCAAAAGGCTGATTCCGTTCGTCTGGACGTAGCGCTTCGTCACTCGTCCGTCACGTTCTCCCATTGAAAACGCTACGTCCACATGAACACAACCAACCTTTTGGGCTGTACTTACCTGGATGAGCGAGCACGCGTCACACACACGTCCAGCCTTACAATAACGTAAACAGCTGTTCTGAAGGGAGACACACACCGAACAGTTTGTGTTTTAACGTGTGTGGGCGTGTATAAAGCATGCCGTTAGGACTGGATCAGGTGACCCTTAGTTATGCTGCTAAAGGCGTAGGCTGCTGGGGGACTCCCATGATGCACTGGGTGTTTCTTCTTCACTCACTGTGGGTTTATACACCTCTGTGCATGAAGCACCTCGAGGCGACTGTTGTTGTGGTTTGGTTCTATATAAATGAAACTAAGCGGCGTCTGATTGGTTCGGATCAGTTCCACTTGGTTAAAAGGTGACTGCTAGCAGACGCCTGTGACGCCACGTGATTGTTATCCGAAGCGCTCCACAGCGTCCACTCCACTCCACACACTGTTTTTAACAGTTTTCCTGCATGAAAATGTTTGCAAATGTTAAAGAGACGTCGTTTCACGTCTGCCCCTCCCAGCTTGCCCTCACGGGCTCGTCATTCTTGCACGCTGCCGTCAGGTTCCCCGTGTCCCCTCACCTCAGCTCGTAGTTCAGCCAGCTTCTTGTCCATGCTGGTTCGAGCCCCCAGTTCGTCCTCCAAGTCCTCAGAGATGCGTCCGAGCTCGTCCTGGTGCATCTCCTTCAGCAGGTTCAGCTGCGGGATGAAGAACATTTAATCTTTCAGTGACCGTCAGGCTGTGGAAACGCCAGCGGCATTCAGGCTGATGTTAGAACGCGCTGCTCGAATAAATCCACGTCTCATCGTTAAGCCGTCTGACATTTAATGTTATCTGGACATTTTCGGGGGAAGGTGCCTGTTTCTTTAAAGCAGACACTGTGAGGCGCCGCCTTTGATCTTGAAGGATCTGAAACAACAAGCGGGGAGATAAGCGTGACCCTCTCCCCCCCACCCCCCTATCCTCAGTCGTATCTCCTCATCGCTGCCTGCGTCTCATCTCATCCGCCTCCTCCGACCTGCAGCGCTATCACGCTTTCATCTGCATCTTCTCACCTACTTATCTCCAAACCCCGTCACCTTCATCATCTGCTGCCCACCCCCGTCTCTGCTCCCTTTGCTGCTCTTATCAAACTCATATTCATGAGACCTGCCGTCTGCAGGGCTGCGCTGCCCCCTAGTGGTTCAACACAGACAGAGCGTGATGAGTTTGTCGCCTCACCTGTTTGAGAGCCTCCTGCTTGCTCTTACTCAGCTCCTCGTATTTCAGTTTCCACTGACTGAGTTCAGCCTCGAGTCTCTCGATGCTCTTACTCAGAGCCAGCTTGTCTCTGCAGGGGAGACACAGACAGCACAAATGAGTCACACGAGACTTCCCGTCACACACGCCCCACCTCGGCTCAGCTGCAAGGTTTCACTTAGCGGATGCAGACGGTGAAAGAAAATAGTCCCTGCAGGAAACTGCTCGCAACAAGCTTTGTTGTTCTAACGGGCCACGAGGCGGCTGACGCCTGCAAAACTGGACAAAGCAAACACAGCTGTTTGTGCCGATGCAGAGCAAAAACCAACACAGACAAGAAGGAAACGGTGCGTTTGATTTTTAAGGTCAAATGACTAAATTAGGTTTCTTGGACGGTTCGACCTCGGGCTGTCCCTGCATGCCGAAGTACCCTTGAGCCCTGAGTTGTGTTGAGAGAAAACACACCTGTGTGAATGCGTGTGATTGGCCGAATGAGGCTTGTAATAAACCAGAAGTGGTGCATCTGCCTTTTTCTCACATTCCCACGCTGAGCTGGTTTAAAGAATGAATCGTCCCCGCTGACAGAACTAGAAACAGAAGTTGCGTTTTTAGGACTTTGCGCCGATGCTTCGGGCGTCTCTTACTCTCTCTCTTTCAGCAGGACTTTCTGGGACTCGTCCAGGCGAAGCTGCAGGGCGTTCAGTTTGCTCGAGTCCTCCTCCGCCGTCCCCACGTCCTCCCACAGCTGCCGGTTGCGTTCCTGCCGGCGCGAGCCGGCCGGGGTGACGCCGCCGCGGCCATCCCAAGCCTCCTGGGCGTCTCCCGGAGCTCGGGAGCGCAGGACGGAATCGAGCAGCTCCGGGTCCTGATAGAGAAGAAGACAAAGAGACCAGGAGGTCAGACGGTGACATAAAGGTCACATGCTGGCAGGTAAAGAGGTTTTATGATATGTTGATATGATTAAAGACTTCAAACACGTGGAACACTTTCTGCAACCTGGTGTAAACTTTGACTTTTAACGTGTTTTTCAGCCCTGAAATTTTCACGTGGATGTTTCCTCTGCTTATGAAGTTATGATGGAATAACATGAAAAAAAGCACCAAATCTGGACCCACCCGACTCGGAGTTTCTGAGGTTGTTGCCAGCGAGCTCTCACATCATTTTCACATTGTGTGTTTTTAATGACCTTAACAGAAATAAGAGTGGAAGCTGGCGCTCGTCCTGCTCCCCGAGCAGTAAATCTGTCCCCTCTGGCACTCGGACAGCAAAGATCTCCTCCTCATTTCCTCCACAGAGGTCAAGTAATAATCGCTCGTCTCCCACGCGAGGCAGAACGCGGCATGTTTCTAAGATATCCAGCACGATGCCTTCAAGTGCCCCTTCAAAAGTAAGGATATAAATGACAGCCGAGACCGTCGCAGGTATTCGGTCATAAACTAAACGTAGTGTGAGTGCAGTCGATGGATAGATCAATCACACCGACAGACACTTTAAACCCGGCGGTGCCGCCACTGAAGAGGAGAGCAGGCCTATCAACAACCCGCCGTCGTGTCCAATCACATTTACGATTTTACTTCAGCAGATAAAAACTTTCATGTTTTCTTTAATTGATCGAGCTTCAAACAGAAGTTCGGTGTGAGGCGTCACGGTATCAGGTTTTTACAACAAACCGATATTCATGACACCAAAACATCAAAGTACAGAAGAAGCTTAAAATAAGAAAAAGCCTCGACTTTAGCTGAGACAGCAACGCGTGCAAGTTTGAGTTCATATTTTAACCAAAACTTGAGATGCTGTTCTCTGTCATTTTCCCACAATGCATTTCAGAAACACTCAGAAACAGAAACCACATCAGAGCTTCCTTCAGTGAGCGTAAAGGTCTGCAGAGCTCCGCTCTGACTGCGCCTGTGTGAAGGCTTCCCTCTGACTGAGCAGGCTGGTTGTAGCAAAGCTTTTAGCAGGTGTTACTTCCTGTCGCACCCCCCACCCCCCCAGCAGGTAAGCAGTTGAATAAATGTGCAACATAAAGCTGATGCATGTGTGCACAGCTCCCAGGCTGACCACCACCCGGTGGCCCTGCTGCCCTCTGATACGACCTGCGTGTGCTTCTGTACTGATATCATCAAACCGGCTTTTTCCCCACACGGACTCTAAATCAGCTGGAACCCCAACACGTTTGCTTCCCCCGGTAAGCTTACGTACGTACGGGGCGTTTTCACAGCATCTCTTTGTCCTGTCTTCTTCCCCCCACTCCTAATCAGTTGCGACAGATAGCCCCCCCCTCGCTCAGGGAGGCTTCTTCCTGTTAAAAGGGAGTTTTTCCTTCCCGCCGTTGTCAAAGCGCTTGCTCATAGGGGGTCATATGACCTTTGGGGGTTTCTCTGTATCATTGTGGGGTCTTTAACTTACAATTTTTAGCACCTTGAGGCGCTGTTGTTGAGTGTTGGCGCTGTCACTGAGTCTGCTGTCATAATAACGTTTGCAGAGAAGCTTTATAACTAAGAAACTTTATTTGATCTAATCAAGTATCAATGATGAAAACTTTCTGTGCACCAATGTAGGACGAGCACAAAAAGATGTGACCAACCTCACTACACATTTGACTCTTTGCAGAACCATCAGAGGGTCCAATTAGTCCCTTTTAAGAACCAGTTCTGGCCCCAGGACCACACGTTTGACACCGCTGCTCTGTGGAGTCAAACCGTTCTGACTGAAAGCAGCAAGTTAAGCCAAACGGCTCAGACAAGCGTCACTCCAGTGTGGACGACACATTAACACAAACGGGACACAAACGGGACACGCGTGAACTCTGTGGTGAAAAGCGACAAACACGTGGAAAACAGAGCTGCCACGCTGCCGCTGTCATTGCAGCCGACTCCCAACAGAGGGCCCCGCTGCGCCGCTGTTGGTGAGACAAAGCCTCACATGTGGAAGCACTCAAAGAGGAGAACAATAGAAGGAGGCAGGAAATGAGGCTGAGCTGTGTGAGAGCAACAGCGAGCCACCGTTCCAAGACCACCTCTGCTGCCTGCTGACAGACACATAATGACGGTTTACATGCAGCGCTGCAGCCCAAACATGTGTGCGGAGAAACGGAGGGACCCACCGCCGCTGTAAACAGCAGACAAACCGCAGAAATACTGCGTTTCATTGCAGCCTTTGTTTTTTTTTTACCATCAGCTCAGATCCAAGTTTAATGAACTCAAACGTGCACGGGTGGATGCAACAGTGCCCGGGGAGGCTGCGGCGCTTTAACGACACTCTGATGATCGCTCCGAGGCCAAAGCGGGCCAGAAACGTCCGCGACGTGTTTCAAACTGCAGGCCAAGTCTGTGCCGCTGATCGCCTCAGGCTCTGAAACGCTGCGGTTAGTTCAGACCTGCAGGTTTCTGCGTGCCGCCAAATTTCACAGTGGAAAGCTCGACGGCACGGTGCATCAACCTCAGTCTGTATGCAGCTCCTGAGGAAAACTTAATTCCTTGATGAAGCAGCCAATCAGCAGCCAAAACGTCCACTTCATGCTTGCATAGAGACTGAAGGTGGAAGCCGGGCTCTCGCCTACGGCGCAGAGTTGCTGTCGAGAATAAAATGAGAACCAGAATGATGTAAACGTGGGTGCAGGGGGAACCTCCCCCAGCTGCTGAGAGGATGTTGCAGGACAGCTTTTCCTGGACACCACCTTTCGGACCTCTTTTAGTCACATGATTCGTTACCCGGGGACTCTGATACTACAGGTCACAGGTAAAACCGAGCAGCGCTTTCGGAGCTCGACCAAAAGCCAAAGTCTCCATGTGACGCTGCCGGAGCTCTCTGTGTTTGTGGCAACAAAATAATAACAGCCATCCACCCGTTTCTGTCACTTACCTGAGGGAGGGGCACAGGCTGGTCCATACGTCCAGCCTGTCGGTGATCCCGGGCCAGGAGGAGATGTACACTCAGGCCGATCCCGCTCTACCCCGGAGCCTCTGCCCAGCAGGACGTGTCCACACAAAGCTCCAAAGAAAGGCGCCCATTATTCCTGATGAGACCAACTGGTTCACGCTAGCATGAAGGATCGGGCAATTCCGGGTACCGTGTTTGAAGCCAGTGTTGCACTTTCAGCATCCACTGAGGACCCGAGGGTCTGCTGAGGTCAGACTGATGGAGGTTTTGCTGGTCCCTCTGGTTTGATGCCTGATGCGAGTCAGCTCAGGATCGAGATAATGTGACGAGCTCGGAGTAAAGTCGCAACCCCTACATGTCAATAGGAGCTGGGTCAGGTTGTTTTGTCATCCCATCGGTTCTGCAGGTTTTCCAGCTGAGAGGAGTCCTGGGGGTAGAACTCACTGAAGGTGTTTAACCTGCCCTGGACGCAGCTCGGGATCCCCGGCACGGACGAACGGACCGTTTGTTGAGGTTCCCGCGTCACCCTCCAGTCTGTATTCCACGTAGACATGACATTCCCTGAGCCCCACCGCAGACACGCAGCTTCTGTTTGCTCATTAAAAATGACTCCGCTCCTGGATTTCAGTGCAAGAACTGAGAGCTGATGGATCCCTTGAGACCGGTCTCCACTGGATTCGTGGTCGAGCAAGAGCTTTGCAATATTTCGCTGTGAAACAGAAAACCATGCTGAGAAATTCCCAAAGGGAATGTTTTTGGAAAGACGAGAATTCACCCTGATCATCTAAGGATGAACGGGAGCCGGGACAGAGCCAGAGCGTGGAGCTACGAGGTTTCAGTTTCTCCACTTGGTGACACAATAAACCAAATCAGAAGTAAA